>JAJPUD010006657.1:17416-45515 GCA_023553655.1 Myrmecobius fasciatus | reverse complement strand
TCCTAAATCTTTTGTCTTTTGTAATAATGCTTTCTTTGTTCTATTCTGTGCTATGGTAGTAGCTACTAAATCTTGTAGGATTCTGATGGACTACTTAGTTCTTGATTTTTTTTCTTTGACAAGGAAGTTCTAAAGTTTTATTTTAGGGTTTCTTTCAAGGGCTGACTAATAAATTCTGTTTTCATGTTATTTTATGTCATAAATATATCTATACAATTTTCATAATTTCTGGAAATGTGATATTCATGCTCTGCTTTTTTAAAATCATAGTTCAATAATTCTTAGATTTTTTTTTCTCCTTGACCCATTTTCTAGGCTGGTTGTTTTTTACATGAGATACCTGACATTTTCTTTTATTTTAAAAAATCTTTTGACTTAAATTTTGTTTCTCATGGAGTAGTTGACTTCTGTTTGGTTCCTCTTAATTTTCAATGAGCCAAGGACTTGGATATAACTTTGTACCTGTTCTGTTTTGTTCAGCCATTTCAGTGTGTCCAACTCATCATGAATCCATTTGGGATTTGTTTGTTTGTTTATTTTGGCAAAGATACTGCAGGAGTTTGCCATTTCCTTCTCAAGCTCATTTTACAGATAAAGAAACTGAGATAAACATAGTTGAGTGACTTACCTAGGGTCACGCAACTAGTAACTATCTGAAATTAGATTTAAATTCAGGAAGATGAGTCTTTCTAACTCTAGGTCTGACATTCTATTCCCTGTGCCATCTAGCTGCTATTCATTCTTTTTCCATGTCTTTCCTGTAAATATTTCATTTCTCTTCAAATTCTTTCCTCTAACGGTCTCATTTAATTTTTATTATTTTTAAACTCTTGCTTCATTTCTTCTAAGAATTCTAGTTAACCCTATGACCAAGCTGTGGAGTTATTTTCTTCTTCTGAGTTCATGTATTGGGAGTTTCTGATTCCATGATAGCTCTTTATTGTTGGTATTTTTTTTAATTTTAATTTTTCTAGCTTTTCTTCTGAAATTAGAACTTTGTGTTAGAGTAAGACTATGTGTGCTAGAGTTTTAACTTTGAGTTAGACTTTATACTTGTTTACATTTTAAAATTTATTTAAAATTTTAAAAAATCATTTATTTTTAACATTCTTTTAAAAAAATTTTTGAATTCCGGATTCTTTTTTTCCCCTTCACAACTACCTTACCCACTGAGAATGCAAACAATATGATTATCAATTATATATATGAAATCATATAAACATATTTTCATATTAACAATATTGGAAAAAAAGCAAAAAAAAGAAAAAATGAGAAAATTATACTTTAATTTACACTCAAAGTTTATTCTCTCTCTGGAGATGGATGTCATTTTTTTTTTTTCATCATAGATCCTTTGGAATTGTCCTATCTCTTGTGTTGCTCATCATATCTCTTATCTCCTCCCTCTCCTCTGTCTCTACTGGGGCATTTATATATACAACTGAGTATGTGTATGTATTCTCCCCTCTTTAAACCAGTTCTAATGAGAGTAAGTTCAAGCATTCCTTGCCACCCCAATTTTCTCCTTCATTCTAAAACTCTTTCTTGCAGAAGATATTTGTCTCATTCAACCTCTTCCTTCCCCCTTTCCCCGGTGCCTTCCTTTTTCTCATCCTTAGATTCTTTTTTGGAGATCCCAACATAATCAACTCATACCAATACTATTTTTGTATGCAGACTTCTAACTCTCTAATAACAATAAAATTCTCAGGAATTATATATATATCCCATATAGGAATGTAAGAATGTAAACAGTTTAACTCTGTTGAGTCCCTTATGATTTTCCTTTCAACTTCTCTTTCAAGCTTCTCTTGAATCTTGTTTGAATGCCAAATTTTTTATTAAATTTTGATCTTTTCATCAGGAATGTACAAGTCTTGTATTTCACTAAATATTCATTTTTTTTTAATCCCTGAAGGATTACATTCAGCTTTGCTGGGTAGGGTATTCTTGGTTGTAGTCCTCTGGAATATCATATTTAACATGGAAGTTGCTAAATCTTGTGTTATCCTGACTCCACAATAATTACACTGCTTCTTTCTGACTGCAATATTTTCTCTTTGACCTAGGAACTCTAGAATTTAGCTATAATATTCCTGGGAATTCTAATTTTTAGGGAATTAATTTCTTCAGGGGGCTATTGTACCTCTTATTTCATTTGGCCATTTCTACTTTTTAAGGAATCCTTTCTTCAGTGAGTGTACCTCTTTTATACGTTGGGCCAATTTTGTTTTACATTCTCTCTCTCTCTCATCAAGATGTTAATTATCTTTTTCATAATTTTCTTGGATTACTCTGTTTTCCCAATTTTCCATCTTATCAGTCTCATCTCTTTCTTTAATTCTAATAGGAATTTCTTTTGGGTTTGGATCTAATTTGTACTTTGATGCTTTGCTTATAGCTGTTTTTATGCTGTTATCTTCTTCATTTGCCTTGATTTTCCCCTCCACTATAGAAGCCTTTTATGATTAAGTTTGTTGTCACTGTTGTTGTTCATTTTCCTCACTTATTTCTTCACTTTTAAATGTATGTTAAAATTGGGCTCTGTTACCTGGGATTAAAGAGGCATTGTACCAAGCTTGAAGCTATTTTGTGCTACTGTTTTCCCATCTAGTTTAAAGTGAGGGTGATTTGCAAATTTTCTGTGCTTATTTACCCAAGAAGGCTCACTCCTCTCTTGTCTTCATAAATAATTAGTATTCCTCTTGGTCCTGGAACTATGACTGGGAATCCTGTTCCCTTGGGATTAACCAAGGAACTGCAACCCAGAAACTGGGTATGAACAAAAGAGTTGCTAAGCAGTGCTAGCTATACCCAATGCTAGCAAAAGATTCCCTGTAATCTCTTTTTTTCTGGCCAGTTGTCCAACTTCTTTATCATCTCTGGGCTAAGAACTCCCAAAGTTGTTGCTGCTGATGCTCTGCTACCTCCAAGGCCCACCAGTTCCAAGCTCACTCTCTTATTTCAGGTCTATGTAATCCTGTATTACAGACCTCTCCTACAGACCCCTTAAGTTGTCTTAGGCTGAAAAAAATCTTTCTCTCTGACCTTTTGTTGGCTCTGCTTCTTTAAAATTTGATTTGAGATGATATTTTTAAGTTTTTGGGAGAGTTCAGCTAGGTCTCTATTCTGCCATTTTTCTGTTTCATATTACACATCTCCAGTGGGAATGTTGGGGCTTTGTGTGATATGATCTGTATTATCTGAGGTCTTGACACTACTTTCTCTGAAGATTATGTTTTCTTCAAAAATCTCAGGAGTGGTTCAGGCCAGGGAGCTGTAAACTTTTAGTATTCTCTATGTCATTTGATTTAATGATCTGATCATTGCCTTCATGGTTTGGACTCTCCAGGTTCTCAAACTCAGTGTGAGTCTGAGCAGCCCACTAGATAGCTGGTATTCCAATACCTGATAACCAGCTGGAAGATTCTGAGAGTTTAAAGTAGTAAAACTTCAAACATGTCCTTCGTCTATATGAGTTCTCAGCTGTACAAGTTTTTCAGTTGCAAGTCTCAGTCCAAGTCTATAGGATGAATCTGTGACCTAACAATAACAAAGCAATTGACTTGCTCTTGTTCTTTTTCCTTGCCCCATATTACAGCCATAGGACCACAGGATCTCTAAAGGGTCTAAGCCTGCCTCCCTAAATAAAACTTTTCCTAAGAAACTACAGGCCTTGGATTATCTCATAGTGATGACCTAGTCTGGAAAAATTAGCCATTGTGGTTTCTGATTGGATTTCCTCAACACCATTCATTCTGGTACTCTTTATTGATTTTTTTTTTTTTGCTGAGGCAATTGAGGTTAAGTGACTTGCCCAGGGTCACACAGCTAGGAATATTAAGTGTCTGAGACCAGATTTGAACTCAGGTCCTCCTGACTTCAGGACTGGTGCTCTATCCACTGTACCACCTAGCTGCCCCTTTATTGATCTTTATTGAAATTGGTTTGGAAGAAAGATAGGCTGAACTCCTGCCTCTTCCTCCACTGAGCTTGCTATCTTAGTATTGCCATATTTTCATAATACTTCCTTGTGGGAATGAAGTATTGTAAAGATAGGAAAATTAAAAATACCTTAGTGTGAATGTGGCCTATTTAGGTCAGATAAATAAGAATGACTCCTGTTTCAATATTGCTTTAAGTTTTACAAAGCACTTTCCTCACAAAAACCTATGAGGTAATGTGTTTAGAATGGAAGGGAGAAGGGACCACAGAGTTCATCTAACCTAGTCCCTTCAATTTTAGAGATGAGGCTGAGATTCTTCCATAATAACTTTCTAGATACTCCAATATCTTTCTTTAACCTTTGCCTCGCTAACTTGGCTGCACAATTTGCATTTTTAGTAAACACTAGAGATTACATTATAAATTCACATTCCTTTATTTCTACAGTTGCAAAGCATTAATCAAATCCAAACCCATTTCTGTATTTTTTGATAGGTGCTGTGATCATTTATTTTGTCATGAGCTGGAGCTGTTAAATCATTCAGCAAGTATTTATGGAGTGCTTACCATATGCTTGCAGCACTAGTTGGATTTCAATGTTAAATTATTAATAGATTACACCAACAAGTTAGATGAAGATTAGTATTTTTGGTTGCTACTTACAAAAAATTCTATGGAAGAAATGGTGGATTGTTTTTCCCACTAATCACATACCTTATTAATCATCCCAGTATAAATACTGTCATCCTCTTGTAATCTTAACTCAATTCAATTCAATAACATTAAATGCCTATTAAGTGCAAGATACTGTATTAAGCACCAGTAATACAAAGATGAAAAGCTTTGTCTTCTACCCACAGAAAGTCTACATTTAAGTAGGGAAATATAAGCAAAACTGTGAAGCTCTGCATAGTAAGTCTAACTGTGGGATTCTTTTGGTAAGAATGTAGGGTGGCAGAGAATCAACCTGTTTGTATTCATTATGTGCAAAAATACTAGGAAAATGAAGATGTAAAATGGCACAGTTCTTGCCCTCAAAGAACATGAAATCTTTTTGAAGTTGGCACAAGTTGGGGAGACAGTAGGTATACAACTAAGTCTAAGAAGAGATAGAATACAATGAGCCCAAAGGAAAGATTAGAAACAAAGGATTCTAAGAAAATTTGAGGAAAAAGAGAATGGGTGTACAGATTTAGAAGTGGGGATCATTTATTTCAAACCCCTCATTTTACAAATGATGAAACTGAGGCCTAAAAAAGGCAAATAATGGGCCATTGTCACCCAAGTATAAATGATAGTTAACTAGGCAGGAGAAAGATATCACGTAAGCTGAGACTTGAAAGGTAAGGGATGACCTGTCCAAATATTCCAACTTGGGAGAAAGCAAAATGAGATCAATAGCTGAATTTGGCTGGAATATAATAAAAACAAAAACAGCAACAAGAATACCAGTTAGAATTTATGTCGTACCTTAAGGTCAGCAAAGCGCTTTGTAAATATCACCTCACTTTATCCACAGCATAGCCCTGAGTGAAGGTCTTATTATTCTCCCTATTTCATGAATGAAGCCGACAGAATAAAGTGACTTGCCTTGAGTCACATAGCTAATAAGTGTCTAAAGACAGATTTGAACCCAGTTCATCCAGACTCTGAGTATAGTACTCTATATACATAGTACTACCAAGCTACTTTATTAGGTGCATAAAAGTGATAGGGGCTGAAGGAGATTGCAATTTAAATAATTCTAAAGGATTTAGGTTCTAAAGGAATGAACTGGGTTTAATGAAATTTGTGGGAATAAAAAAAAGAATGAAATCTTGAATCTATACAATCCACAATGTCAGGGCCAGGAAGGAGATTTATGAGTTTTGCTATTTCTGGGAGTCATGGGTAAAACTGATTAGAAGTATTCAGAAAGCAGTTGACTATTTCATTGAAACTCTGATCATCACTGAAACCAATGTAAAAAAGTCCAGCATGGCAGAAATTTATTGATACCCAAGAAGAGATATGCATGAGACTATCACATCTTCAGTTCTGATTTGACAGGCGCCAGTACCCTATTTCTTAGGGGAAGCTTTTTGATAGTTTTACAGGCTGGATCTGCTGCAGTTTCCTTTACTTTAACTTGACCACCAGATGTCAGAATCACTTCAAAAATGAGGCACAGCCAGAGCCCGATTTCCAGCCTGTTTTGCTCTGTGTGTGTGTGTGTGTGTGTGTGTGTGTGTGTGTGTGTACGTACAGCCCCAGGTATTCAGTTCTCTCCTTGATCTCTCCACCCCCTCATTCATATTGACATGCCAATTGTTTCTAAGACCTAAGAGCAGCATTTCTCAAATTAACTTGGCCCCAGAATACTTTGAATCTTGAAACAATAGGATGTGGATATGTAAGGTCCTTGGAGGTTACTTAAAGCCCATCCCTTTTACTTAATACATGAAGAATCTCAGGCTTGGAGAGGGACATAGCAACAAAGGCAAGAGGCCGAGCTGGTGTTGGATCCCAGGCCTTGTGTCGCCAAATTCAGTTCTCTTTCCATTAGTTTCTCTGCTCTAATGGAACTTTTATTTTATTTTATTTTTATTTTTTTATTATTAAAACTTTTTATTTGCAAAACATATGTATGGGTAATTCTTAAACATTACAAAGCTTTCTGTTACAAATTCCCCCCCCCACTTGCGATCCCTCCCCTAGATGGCAGGAAATCCACTATATGTTAATTATGTTAAAATACTTGACAAATCGAATATATGTACATATATTTCCACACTTATCATTGTTGTGCAAGAAAAATTGTATCTACAAGAAAAAAAATCAGATAAAGGAAACACAATGCAAGCAAACATCAATAGAGAGCATGAAAATGTTATGTTGTGGTCCACATTTCATATCCCTCTCTCTGGGTGTATATGGTCTTCTTCAGTGAACAATTGGAACTGGTTTGAAACATTTCATTGTAGAAGAGAACCATGTCCATCAGAATTAATCATCATATAATATTGTTGTTGCCGTGTATAATGATCTCCTGGTTCTGCTCATTTCACTTAGCATCAGTTCATGTAGGTCTCTCCAGGCCTCTCTGAAATCGTCCTGCTGGTCGTTTCTTACAGAACAATAATATTCCATAACATTCATATACCATAATTTATTCAGCCATTCTCCAATTGATGGGCATCCAGTCAGTTTCCAGTTTCTAGCCACTACAAAAAGGCTGCCACAAACATTCTTGCACATGTGGGTCCCTTTCCTTCCTTTAAGATTTCTTTGATATATAAGCCCAATAGAAACACTGCTGGGTCAAAGGGTATGCACAGTTTGATAACTTTTTGAGCATAGTTCCAAATTGCTCTCCAGAATGGTTGGATCCGTTCATAGTTCCACCAACAATGCATCAGTGTCCCAGCTTTCCCACATCCCCTCCAACATTTATCATTATCTTTTCCTATCATCTGATGGAACTTTTAACTGTTACCCCAAGGCTTCTTAGGGGTGTGGAATACCTATAAAACAGTGGGAAAGTTATGGGAAAAACCATAGGAAAAGAATACTGGATTTGGAGTAAAAGGATCTAGATTCAAATATTGACTCTGTCACTACCTTTATGACTTTGGGCAAATCATTTAATTTCCCTGGATAGTTTTTCTTTTTTTTTAATAGAATGAGAGAGTTGGCTTCTAAGCTCTTTTTCAACTTTAGGTATTCAATCTTGCTAGATGGTGCAGTGAATAGAGCACCAAACCTGAGGTATGGAGACACTGATTTCAAATTCACCCTCAGACACTTAGCATTTATTAACTGTGTGACCCTAGGCAAGTCACTCAAGTCCAATTGCTTCACACACACACACCCCTCCCCCAAAAAGAAAAGAAATATCCAATCCTATGTTAAAAATCCTAATTCAACATTTAATTATTATTATTTTTAATTCTATTTTTTATTAAAGCTTTTTATTTGCATAACATATGTATGGGTAGTTCCTCAACATTGATCTTTACAAAGCTTTCCGTTACAATTTTCCCCCCCAGTCCCCTTCCCTCCCCTAGATGGCAGGAAGTCCACTACATGTTGATTATATTAAAATACTTGACAAGTCAAATATATGTATACATATTTCCATACTTATCTTGCTGTGCAAGAACAATCGTAGCTATATAAACAAAAAATATCTGAGAAAGGAAACCCAATGCAAGCAAACATCGATAGAGATCATGGAAATGATATGTTGTGGTCCACATTTCATATCCCTCTCTCTGGGTGTATATGGCTTTTTTCACTGAATAATTGGAACTGGTTTGAGACATTTCATTGTTGCAGAGAGCCATGTCCATCAGAATTGATCATCATATAATATTGTTGTTGCTGTGTATAATGATCTCCTGGTTCTGCTCATTTCACTCAGCATCAGTTCATGCAAGTCTCTCCAGGGCTCTCTGAAATCATCCTGCTGGCCGTTTCTTACTGAACAATAATATTCCATGACATTCATATACCATAATTTATTCAGCCACTCTCCAATTGATGGACATCCACTCAGTTTCCAGTTTTTAGCCACTACAAAAAGGGTTGCCACAAACATTCTTGCACATGTGGGTCCCTTTCCCTCCTCTAAGATCTCTTTGGGATATAAGTCCAATAGAAACACTGCTGGGTCAAAGGGTATGCACAGTTTGATAACTTTTTGAGCATAGTTCCAAATTGCTCTCCAGACATTTAATTATTTTTAAGAAAAATATTGCTAACTCTAAAGTTTTTCACCCAATTCCTCTTCACATCATGTAGCACACCAGGATTCTTCAGAACATAAAATATGGAAACTATTGTCTATGAAGATTATTCCTGGTAAAGTAAGGGGATAGCAATGATTTGAGAGTAAATTGGGAGAGAAAGCAAGAAAGGATTTGCATTTTAACCTGAATCTGAAACTTCTATGATGAATATTTAATGGAATTTCAGGTATTTGCTAGCAGATAGGGATGAATTTTTTCCCCTAGGACATTAGAACCTTCCTAGCACCCCCTGAGAGCACCTCACAAGAAAGGTTAAGAAGCCCTATCATAGGTGATCACCCCAATTACATGTAAGGCTCATGTTGTGACTCATAGTTGTGGATTGAGTTGTTTAAATTTGTACTCTCTTGCTCTATTGGTGAAGCAGTTCGAAAATTAGGGATGAAGGGATTCACCAGTTAAAGAACCACAAGAAGACTGAATACACAAAAGGCTTCACTCTTTCTGAAGCAAAGTAAGGAGAAGCACCAATGGAACAATTCTGGTGGTCTGGACAAAATCTGTTATCTAGTACATGCTAAACTGTGAATCAGGTAATTTCCTAACATAGCCCAACTGAGAAATGCTAGCTATACTGTCTCACTCAAATATTTCCACACTTATAAGAGCAGATGAAGACAACAGGATTTCTAAAGAAGTTATAGAAACAATTTTTAAGTGTGCATTCACTGGTTGGGTAGGAGCTAAAATGTATATTTCAAAGAGTAAAACAAAAGGAAAATGATCCTTAGCTTAGGGACAAGGAGTTAGCATATGTTGCAACAGGCTCTAAAGTCTTCCTGTGTTGCTAGAAAAAAAGAAAAGCATTATGCAATCATTTAATGACCTACTAAGTGCTTCTGAGAGGCAAGACTAACATCCAGGGCCCACCACAATCTAGTCTTACTAGATTACTATTTTTATCAACAGTTCACATCATGTGATAATAGAAAGTGCTAGGGAGAGAGGTCACTCAACTGTTTATAACAATTGGATCAGAAGTCAAATTTCCTTATTCATAACAGAAGGATGGTCACCTCTTTCTCCATTTGCTATTAGCTTATTTTTTTTATTCATTCTCATTCATTCTTATCCATTCATTCAGATTCTAAAAGAATTAAAAAGTGTTTTTGATTTTTCCCAATCAGTTACTAAAATTGCAATATATTCATTAGTCAGTTAGTTTGGAGTCCCATATTGGTTTACTTTAAATTGTTTAACAAACTGGAGAAACTTCTTTTCCCTCTATAAACTTCTGATCATATCTTCTATATGTCAAATCCACTAATATCTTAAGCTTAAAGAAATGTGTACTGGCTATGCTATTTATTATCATGGTAATCAACAACACAACAAAGATATATATATATATACGTATATATATGTATAATATCATATTAATATATTTGTAGTTGTTAAATTAATATTTAGTGTAACAAAGCACAAAAAAGTCATCTTTAACTACAACTCAATTCTGTAAACATCAAACCACAATTCCATTATCTCAAGATCCTGATAAAAATCCTCTTTTCAAGAATTCTCTTCAATTTCCCACTCCTTACCCCATAAAATAGACAAGCTAAGTTCTATCAGGACATAAGTCCTCTTAGTTCTTTTACTTTATATTCTCTTCAGCCATCATAGCCAAGTTTCCTCAGAATGGCAGTTAAACTTTCAGTCTTCACAGATTCCTTATTGATGACAGCTAAGCTATCACTTGCAATCAACAAGCATTTATTAAGCACTTAAAATACAGCAGGCACTAGACTAAGTGGCAGAGGAACAAAGAAAGGCAAAAGATAATCCCTGTTCTCAAGGAGCTCATAGTCAAATTGAAACAACTATACAAACAATATATACAAACAAGCTATTATCAGGACAAACAGGAAATAATCAATAAAGGGAAGGCACTAGGAATAAAGGTGATCAAGAAAGGTTTTATATAGAAGATGAGATTTTAGCTGGGACTTGAAGGAAGCCAGGAGGCAAAGAGGGGAGAGAGCGTTCTATGGATGGGGGACAGCTAGTGGAAATGTCAAGAAACGGAATATTTTGTTTTAGACACTGTATCTGAGAATATACAAGGTAGGGTGGGGCATAAAATGTACAAAGGCCGAAAAGGGGGGGAGTACAGGTTAGGAAGGCTTTGAAAACCAAAAAAGGATTTTATATTTGATCACTTTGGAAACTGAGTGAAGGACACACTGGAGTAGGGTGGCAGCAAATCAACCAGCTGGCTAACTTAGTGTAGGTGTGAGATAATGGAGGCTTGCAACATGAGAAAAGAGGGCATATGCTAGAGATGTTTTTAAGGTGAAAGCAACCCAACCTGGGAAACAGATGGCCTATAGGAGGAAGTAAGGGTGAGTAAAAGATAACAGCTAGGTGGCAAGCCTGTTTCACTTGAAGAATGGTATACTAACTGGGAAAAAGGAACTGGGAAATTAGGAAGAGGAGAGGGCTTTGGGAGGAAAAGAGTAATTTTAGTTTTACAGGTTGAGTTTAAGATATCTATGGAACACCCAGGTCAGAGATTTCATTGACTTAAAGGCATTGTAACTATCTTTGTTCTCTGTGGGAGAGGCTATTGAAGCTACTATTACATAATGATCTCACTACTGGATATGTGCCCCAAGGGACAGAAAGGTCCAATATATATCAAAATATTCATAGCTATCTTACCTCCCCTATATATTAGCTATGTATCTCTTCTTAGTGACATAGCAACTCTTTAAGACTAAAAATTTAAGAATTGCAACAAAGTTGCTATTCTGCATTGTTAAGTGAAATTTTCTTGCCAAAATCTTCTTATATTAATGAAATAAGAGGTCTATACAAAAAATTTTAATAGCTTTATTTGTGGCAGCAAAGAAATTTGAAATAAAGTAGGTACATTTTAACTGGAAAATAGCTGAAGAAATTGTGATCTATCAGTGGGAAAGAATATTACTGTACTCAATGTAAGAAACAATGAATATGACAAATTCATAGAAATATGAGATGATGCATATGAATTGACACAAAGAAATAAAGAAAAGCAGAATTAAGAGAATATACACAATGACTACAATAATGTAAAACAAAAATAAATCTAAACAATATCAAAAGGTAGCTGAAGTAAGATTTATTTGCAATGACCAATTGTTTTGCAGAACAGATGATCAAATAAATCCTTGCTAAAGCCTCAAACGGAACCCTGCTACCTCCCAAAGAGTGCCATCATCACTCTTCAAGTAGACACAAGGAGGCTCCATCCCTGAAGATCAAGTTTTTGGAAACAGATGCCAGGGACTAGGCCACTTCAGCAATAATGTAGTTTTTCCTCTGGGGAGTTGAAAATTACCTTTCAGGTTAAGATCTGTGTAGCTTATTTCCATTCTAAGAAACTTCTTTTTAAAAACAAAATTAATTTTATTCCTATCTTTTAACATTATCTAAATTTCCTCCTATCCCATTCCCAGAGAGCTATCTTATATGACATTTTTTTAAGAAAAAAGGAAAAAGAAGAGAAACATAAAAACAAATCAACATATTTTAAAAATCTGACAATATATGTAATGTCCTACTCCCATGAATTCTCTTTTGCTCTTACTTTTGCAAAGGAGGAGTGAAGTTTCTAAGAAATTCTTTTTTTTTTCAACATAGCTTTTTTTTCAAAATATATGCAAAGATAGTTTTCAACATTCACCTGTACAAAACCTTGTGTTCCAAAAATTTTCTCCTTCCCTTTCTCCCTCCCTCCCTTGGAGAGCAAGCAATCCATTATAAGTTAAACATGCAATTCTTCTAAACATATTTCCACATTTATCATGCTACACAAGAAAAATCAGATCAAAAAGGGAAAAAATAAGAAAGAAAAAACAATTAAGCAAACAACAAGGAAAAAAGTGAAAATACTGTGCTGTGATCCACTTTCAGTCCCCATAATCCTCTCTCTGGATGCAGATGGCTCTCTCAACCACAAGTTCTAAAAAATTTCTTATCTGGAATTAACAAAAGGATGATTAATAAGTAGGGGAAAGATCATTGCCCAGAGAGCCAAGGTTACTTGAATTCTAGTTTTGTTTCAGTCACTAACACTGTATGGTCTTGAGCAAAAAACTTTTCTCTCCAAGTCTAAAGGAGGATGCTAGGCCAGATAAATTCTCATGTCCTACAGAGCTTGAAATCCTACGAAATGTGATTTGGAAGAAGAACTTGACTCTGTGCTCCATTGCCATTTGGTCTTAAGCAAGTTACTTCCTCTTTCATGTCCCTCAGTTGCTCATCTATAAAAAACAATGTTCCTTCTGGCTCCACTATTCCATAGTTCTATCAGTCTATGAATAAATTTCTTTCCTGGCTCATCATTCTGCCCTTAAATGGTCATCACCATCTAATAAATTACCACAGCTGCCTTCAAGGTAAAACAGTATCAAGCCATTTATTTCTCATGTCAAGAAAGAAATGTATGATATTCTCTCTTAATGAAAAAGTCTCCCATCAAATCCTTGGCTCTTCGATGCTGCTTTCTCCATGTTGTACTTATTGCAGCTGTGCCCTTCTCATCAGCTTCTGTTTAAAACTAGAGGGCTTCAATTCTCTCTCACCAGGCTTTAAGAAACCATTGCCCTCATTCCTTGAACAAGTATATTTCTCTATTTTGGGAAATATGTTCCAGGATCCAATGAAGCATTTTGTTCCTTGTTCAAATGGAAGACTTGTCTCACTCCAGAAGTGAACATATTGCATACATTCAACCTCCTGGCCTTTATTCGTCATCTTCTCCACAGCTGGAATGTCTTCCTCCTTTCTCCCTGCCAACCTGACTCCTGGCTTATATGACCCAGCTCATATCCTACCTGTTCGATGAACTTTTCTCTAACCATTTCAATCCATAAAGATTTGTCCTGTTTCAGAACTCTTGTAGCACTTTCAGTTTGTGTCATACAAACTATTCCTTTATTATAAATTTGCAGAGCCAGGATTAGAGTGAGTTTAGGTAGATGGCTGCCTAAGGCACAACATACAGGGAAAGGAAAAGAAGCACATTTTAATAAGACTTTTCACAATTGTGTATTTTTAAAATATTGAAAAAGCCTGATGTCTATGGCCTTTAAGGTCTATTTTATGATGTCAAATCATAAATGTGACAGTGAAAGCTCAAAGTCTCTGTAGAGAGTCACATACAGGGGGGAATCTTTTTTCAAATGTAAGAAGGAACCTTGCCTTGGGCAAACAAATGCCTTATGGCTAGGTCCAAAAGATTTTTATTATCTCTAATAGTTAATGTCAGTATTTTTGACTGTCCCAATAATACTGTAAATTCCTTGAAGGTAGAAATCATATTTTATATCTATCTTAAATTTCCTGAAAGGAAGACTATGCACCATGAATGAAGATTCCCATGAACAATGACTGAGTCACACTCTGACATCCACTCTAGTGTTTCATCTTCTGATCATCTCCTAATGCTTGTGGGATTTAGAGAGTGGGCTAGTAGGTAGTAGAGTGGGTAAAGTGCTCTTTTATAAAAGTGCTTACTATGTGCAAATACTATTCTAAGCCCTAGAGATATAAAGAAAAAAGCAAGACAGTCCCTGCTTGCAAGGAGCTCTCTCACTTTCTAATAAAGGAGTCAACCCCTAAAATTTTTCAACTTCAGGTCAGATGAGAAGATCCCATATTCCTTAAGTTGCAGCAACAAAGTAGTTGTAATACATTTTTTAATGTTATTTTCACTGCTAAAAACCATATCTATTTCTCATGCTGAACTACCGTTTAGTGGCTATGGTTACTGAGAAGACAGGGGCTGCTGCTGCATTTTCACAAGGACTGATTCCCTGGAAGCCAGTTGAAAACAAGACCTGTGGTGGTGTGATGATAGGGATGCTACCATTTCTGGTGTTCTTGTTCTTAGGGTCCTGGGCTGTTTTTATTAGAGTTTCAGAGGAAGTGATAGGAGAAGTGGTGGCAGTGGTTTAACTAACCTATTATATATTGCTTCCTATCTTTCCCTCAAGGGGTCTTGTTGCTTACATACTACCAAATTTTCTTTTTTTTCATATCTAATTTTCTTTTTTTTTTATTTGCATAACGTATGTATGGGTAGTTCCTCAGCATTGATCTTTACAAAACTTTCCATTACAAATTTTACCCCCAGTCCCCACCCCTCCCCTAGATGACAGGAAGTCTACTACATGTTAATTATGTTAAAATACTTGACAATTCGAATATATGTATACATATTTCCACACTTATCATTGTTGTGCAAGAAAAATCATATCTACAAGAAAGAAAAATCAGAGAAAGGAAACACAATGCAAGCAAACATAAATCAAGAGCATGAAAATGTTATGTTGTGGTCCACATTTCACATCCCTCTCTCTGGGTGTATATGGCTTTCTTCAGGGAACAATTGGAAGTGGTTTGAAACATTTCATTGTTGAAGAGAGCCATGTTCATCAGAATTGATCATCATATAGTATTGTTGTTGCCATGTATAATGATCTCCTGGTTCTGCTCATTTCACTCAGCATCAGATCATGCAAGTCTCTCCAGGCCTCTCTGAAATCGTCCTGTTGGTCGTTTCTTACAGAGCAATAATATTCCATAATATTCATATACCATAATTTATTCAGCCATTCTCCAATTGATGGGCATCCACTCAGTTTCCAGTTTCTTGCCACTACAAAAAGGCTGCCACACACATTCTTGCACATGTGGGGCCCTTTCCTTCCTTTATGATTTCTTTGGGATATAAGCCTAGTAGAAATGCTGCTGGGTCAAAGGGTATGCACAGTTTGACAACTTTTTGAGCATAGCTCCAAATTGCTCTCCAGAATGGCTGGATCTGTTCACAGCTCCACCAACAATGCATCAGTGTCCCAGCCTTCCCACATCCCCTCCAACATTCATTATTATCTTTTCCTGTCATTTTAGCCAATCTGACAGGTGTGTAGTGGTACCTCAGGGTTGTCTTGATTTGCATTTCTCTGATCAATAGTGATTTGGAGCACCTTTTCATATGACTACAAATAGTTTTAATTTCATCCTCTGAAAATTGTCTGTTCATATCCTTTGACCATTTATCGATTGGAGAATGGCTTGAATTCTTATAAATATGAGACAATTCTCTCTATATTTTAGAGATGAGACCTTTATCAGAACCCTTAAATGTGAAGATGATTTCCCAATTTATTGCTTCCCTCCTAATCTTGACTGCATTGGTTTTGTTTGTACAAAACCTTTTTAACTTAATATAGTCAAAATTATCTATCTGGTGTTCAGTTAAGAGTTCCGGTTCTTCTTTGGACATAAATTTATTCCATCTCCATAGGTCTGAGAGGTAAACTATACTATGTTCCTCTAATTTACTTATAATATCACTCTTTATATCCAGATCATGAACCCATTTAGATCTTATCTTGGTATGTGGTGTTAGATGTGGGTCAAGCCCTAATTTCTTCCACACTAGTTTCCAGTTTTCCCAGCAGTTTTTGTCAAATAGTGAGTACTTATCCCAGAAGCTGGGGTCTTTGGGTTTATCAACCAAATTTTTTTTTGCTTTTAACTTGGACCCATTTTATGTTGTTCAGTTTTCCATGGACACAAAAAATATTTTAGCATCCTCTTCCAGTTGAACATAGAGTTTTTACTTTATATAAATTTGCTAATGCAAAAAATTCTGAAAGAAATCCACATTTCAAAAGAATACCTATGCTAACTTCACTGTACAGTACTGCGCTTGCCCTGTCTGCTCCTATTTCTTGGTTTGGCACTCCCTGCACCTCCCCACAGAAAATCCCTCCAAGAGAAAGCAGAAGAGGCTTACAGAAACCGGCACCATCAGGACTGGATCACTGGGATCAGGGGCTTGGCTTGAAACCTCTGGGGCCAAGAGAGGAAACCTTTGCTCTGCTCCATCCATCCATCTACCTTCATGTCCAGCCCCTACATGTCTGTCTTCCCTCCCCTGGCCCCCAGATGCCATTTGTCCTTTCCTGTTTGTGTCCCTGTCTGGCCCTATGTGTCTGTCTCCCATCCATGTTCTTTTCCCCTGTTCTGGTCAGGCCTTTATGTGACTCAATCAGGGCCCAACACCCCCTTTCTGCCTTTCTTCCTCCCTCCCTTTCATGTCAGTGGGCAAATTTGCATTATGTAAAAATTGCTTTATGTAGAGGTTTACTCAATGGTCTCCTTTTGTGAAATGAGAAACGTTTGTACTATATTTGAAAATCACCTAGTCCAAAAGAATTATCATGTACTACGTTCCTGGGGATGACATATAACTATTCTATTGATCCAGAAGATGGAAAGATTAAGTGATGAAATTCTAGTCAAAACTTGGGGGGCATAAGAAATGGGGGAGAAGATGCATACAAACATAAAAAAATTGTTCTACTTATATCCTCAATTGCAAAATGGGAATAATGCCCTTTACTTTACAGGGTTGTTGTGAAGATCAAATAAGTTAATAACTGTAGTGTCCTGCAAGCCTCAGCGCTCTGTATAAATATTAGTCATTATTTAATGGAGTTTCCCTTTGTAGTTTGTGTCCTATCAACTATAGGTATGGCTTACTTTGTATATGCATTTGGATTATTTTAGTAGGCAATGCGAAATAGAAGGAATACTGCACTGGAGGTTAGGACACAAGTTTCAACTTCTCTTCTACTTTCAACTAGCTGTTCGATGCTGTCACTTAACCCTCTCTGATCCATAGTCTTTTTAATGAGATTTAAGTGAGCTACTGCAATAGATATGAAAGCAATTTGCAAAATGTAAGGCACTGGTTTTCATTCATGGAGGGAAGAAGACAAAAAGGGGTATTAAACATCAGACATAGTTGAAGAAATTAATACATTTCGTCTGTTCTGCTCCAGCTTTAAAAAATAAAAATCCAATAAATTGTGTAACTGATTTCACAACACTGTAATTGACCTGTTTTTTCTCATCTCTTGAATCCAATGTTTTCTTGTCCTTTTTTTGGGTGTAGAAAGGGGAGATTATGGGCCTGTTTGCTTACAGCCACCTAGGTATATTGTTTTACTTAGAGAAACTCCAGGCAAAGATACTAGAAGCAGACAGTAGGGGGAGAAAGTAACCTGGGAAAGAGTGGGAAGAAAAAAAAATCTGGACATATTTCTTGAAGTCTAATAGTTGTACAAGTTCACAAATTTCTGTGTTTGGGATTGGGGAGAAAAGGAAGGAAAAGGTGGCGTAGAGGATTTATAGGTCATTTTTGTAATTAGCTTATATTATATGTAGACAGACACTCAATGGATGTTTATTGAATATTTACTATGCATAAGGGTCTATAAGAAGCATGAAGAATGCTTCTGCTGGCAAAGAATTTACAGTGTTTTTTTGGCCCCAGCCTGAGACTTCATTGATGTAGGAAGCATCCAGTGTGAAAATTCCCTCTACCAATCCAGATAATGTATCAAAAGAGAAAAGGTTCTTTATATGCAAAAACAAAAAACAAAAACAAAAAAAACCCAAAAAACAACAATGCTGGCCCTTTTACTTTTTGCTGACAGGATTCCAATTTAGCAGGATCAAAATACTCTGGGAAACAGGAAATAGCTGGGGTAGAAAGTACACAGGAGCCCTGGATTCTAACCCCAGTTTTGTTATTAAAGAGATATGTGTTTTGGGGCAAATAATTCAAATGTTTGTATGCTTGAGTTTCTTCATCTAATAGAGGGAGCAGCTAGATGGCACAGTGGATAGAATACTGACTGAATTCAGGAGGACCTGAGTTTAAAGCTGGCCTCAGACACTTCACACTTCCTAGTTTTATGAGTCTAAGCAAGTCACTTAACCCCAATGCCTCAAAAACAAAAATAAAATATAAAATAGAGTCACAACTGCTTTAACCTAACCATAAGTGAGGGAGAAGTGAAATTGTACATATGAAAGTACTTAGCACAATGCTAGATGATATACAAATATGAAAGTTCATTTTGGATATTGCAGGACAGCATCTGGGAGACTGAGTAGTTGCAGCTGATCATGGCCTTGGTGCATGGAGGGGGTTATATCCCTTTAATGAAGAAAGAAAGGGAATCTTGGCTCCTGAGAGTTCCTTGGTAGGAGTGGAGGGAATGGCAGTTGAATGGGACAGTTGGAGAGAAAGGGGCCAGCTTACAGGTGGAAGTAAGAGGAGAGAAGCTGTGGATGGTGACCACAGAGAATCAGAGAGAAAAAGAGAGACAAAGGCAACTGAGGCAGATGGAGCCTGGAGTTCTCATTATATACCATATCCCCTTCCTCCTCCTATTAGAGCCTCAAGACTGTGGTATTTAGATTTTTCTACCCAGGTAATAAGCTCTCTTTGCTTTGATTCCTAGCCACTGATTTATGGGTAGAGTTGCCTGTTACTAATATTCCCATTAGATTTGATCATGGTGATTGTCACAAGGCCTTTCTACTCTTAAACTTCTCTTCCAAGAGTATTGAGACTCTGTAGACATAACTATGGAACTTAAATGTTCTCCCCAGTCCCATATCACTCTGACTCCTCACATACTGTTTCATCTAAGCTATACCCTCTCCCTTTTCTACCTCTTCCACTCAATCCCTCCCTGTTTATGAAAAGATCTGACCACCACAGAGCCCAGTCTAAGCTTCCCAAGGTCATCACTCTAATTGGTCACACAGTTCTTTGTGAAGTGTAATCAAAACTAGAGGATATTAAGATTAAAAAGATGGATCAATGGAGTAAAAATAGGCATAGTGATAATAGTGAATATTTATATGGCATTTTAAGGTTTGTATATAGCATTTTGTATATATTTTATATTTGTTTCATAGACTTTTGTATATAGCAAAATTTGGCATTGAATTTAGAACCTGTATGATTTTGGGCAAGTCTCTTGACCTTTATGAATTTCAGTTTTCTTATTTGCATAAGGAAGCTGGATTGGAGGATTTCTAATGTACCAAGAGAGTTCCTCTTAGGCTCTCTCATGAGCTCTGAGACTGATCAGTCTTTTGGAAGGAGTTTAAAAATGGGTGGGACATGAAACAAGTTTGAAGCTTCTTTCCTTGTTGTGAAGAAGGATAATAAGCAACCTAGAGAAGGGAAGTCTGAAGGATGGTGTCGAGCCAAATCCCCAAGTTGAGATTCTTAGTGTGTGAGTATTAAATGCTTAAGAGACAGTATCTGTACTGAAGGAAGCCAGAGGGGTTTAGATGGGTTCCAAGGAAGAATTTGATCAAGAAAGATTGAAAATAAGCTTCTTTACAGAAACTTCCTTTTTGCCCTGTCTGAACTGTTTGAATTGGATTCTGAACAATCCTATCTGAAAGAAGAGAGGGGCACTCAATGACCTTTTAAAGAACCTGTTGCAGCTTTAGAGTTCTTTGCCTCTCAGAGTGAAAGAAGTCATTTGTGTCTAGAGTCCTGCTGGCTCTGCAGCAAAAGTGGCAACAACAGGTCCGATGAGCTGGCTGACTTTCATTTGCCATCCCCTCCTTTACCCAGCTGGCTGTCAATAAGCATATTTCCAACTCCAGGCAGTTTCTCACTGCTGGCACAGGATAGCATGACAGACGGGATGGAAATGTTAGCCAAAGCAGACTTCCTGATTTTAAAGTCCCATTTTCCCCCCTTGGGGCTGCCAAATTTAGCAAAATGTAGCTCCAGCTGCAATGCTTCCAAGCTATCTTAGGTAATCATAACTATGCATTCCCTACAGAGAGCTCAAGGAAATTACCTCCCAGTGCCAATTTCCTATTGAAATAGGATTATTTGGATGCTGGTCAGGTAGGCATGGACTTCCACGTGTGGCATCCTAGAGCCCAAAGCCTTTGAGATGCCTTAATAGCAACTAGATTGATTTGTAGACTATTGGAAGTAGAAAGGACCTTAGATATCATCTAGTTCAAACCTTGATTTTACTGAGGAAGAAATAGAAGTCCAGGGAAAAAAAGTAACTTCTTGCCCAAGGTTACACAGCACATCAATGAGAAAAAACACTAGAACCTGGGTGTTTTTTTTTTTTTTACTCTGTATTCTCATTGCTTTGTCTTTCTAAAAAGGCAAATGGAAAAAAGTCATAGTATGAAATGAATATACTTAGTACTAAATTGCCCTTGATAATGGAAGTAATGGTAAACTTTGGAATATTACTTTCATTTCAAGGAGGGAAGTTGGATGGGTTCCCTTTTAAGAAAGTCAATCCCTGAATAAAGCCTTTTCTGATCATTCAGAGTGATAACAACTTCAACTTGTGAATCCTACACTGAACTTTGTTTTTTAAGTCTCTAATAACCCAAACCATGTATTGAAACTATGTGCATTGTCTGCTCCCTCCCTCTTTCCTGTAGATTTTAGGGGAGGGTTTGTGTTTTAGCTAAGCTTTGTATTTCTTGAGGCACTTAGTCAAGTGCTATACAACACATACTTATTAAATATTGAATGAAGACCATACATAGGGAACTGATGTTGGAAATATGAAAGGGAAAAGGAATGTTTTTTTCTCCCATTAAAGATGTTCTGAGCATGGAGATTTTCTGCACTTTACTTTTATTTAACTTTGGAAGGATACATAAAGTGTCAGGCTTCTGTGGATGGTCAAAGGGGTCTAGCATGCAGAATGGGTTGTCAGGTTATTTGGAAATACCAGGACCTGCTTTGGGTATACTGCAAGAAAATAATTCCTTTTCCTGAGGGTTAAGAGAACTTGTGTTTTAATTCCAGGTTTAACCTTCACTGACAGTAAGAACCCTGAGTGCCCAACAACACTCACCATGGTAGGTGAAGCCCCTTACCTAATCTCTGATTTGGACAGAAAGGCTCGGCGCCGTACCTTTGTGGAGAGATATGATTCCAGTTTAAAAACAATGATTCCTTTACGGCCCCGTGCAAGGTAAGCCCATTGCTCACAATCAGCAGGAGAACAAGTTACTTAAAATGTCCAATATTTATAGGAGCTGATGACATTAATCTGAAATTCTCTTGGTTTTTTTTTCCTTACAACTGCTTCAGGGGATTAGGCAGGGATTGTCCTGTGTCTGCTACTTTGAGAAACAGCATACCCAATCATGGCATTTGGAGCATGGATGTGGTACCAGCAAGGAGTGGGTGGGTACATGTGCAGCCCAGTAGTTCTCTTTCCCTTCCCTTTCCCCCTTTTTTTTGAGGTCCATGGGAAGGAAAAAGGGAGGGAACAAGCATATATTAAATGTGTACCATATGCCAGGACCTGTGTTTAGCAGTTTACAAATATTATCTTTTTGAGACCTCACAAAGTAGGGCGTAAAGTAGGGCTATTATTAATCCCCATTGTACAGTTGAGGCAACTATACCAAACAGGGTCACACAGATAGAAGGTGTCTAAGGCCAGATTTGATATTAGCTCAAGCTCTATGCACGATAATACTTAGCTGTCTCTGGGAAAAAAAAGTTGAAGCTATGAATCATCTCCTGAGGTGTTTTTTCCTGGGGTCTCCTTCTTCTACCTCTTGCATAATGGCAACATTTTCATAGTGTTTTAAGATTTCCAAAGGATCCAAAGGACTTTCACTTTCTTCATAACTGTGAGGTAGGTAGGGCAAGTATTATTATTCCCACTTGTATAGATAAAAATAAAAACTCACATTTTAAAGAGTACCATTGATAGGTTAAAATTCAGGCTAAGTGATTTGCCCTCCTAATTATCATCAAAGCTAGGTCTGTTGAATCCTGCCTCTGTCTACAATCTAAGAGGAATTTTGATAGTGTGAATAGTATTGTCCTTCCTGGGTGATTATAGAATTCTGAACAGTATGGGCTTTGAACAGAAATCCTGCTCCAGGAAAGATGGATTTGCTGAATCATCCATAGACTTTTCATATAATTGATAAGTATTTATTAAATTTCTATTATGTGCCAGGTGCTGTGCTAAGTTCTGGGGATACAAAGAAAGACAAGAATAAGCCTTGATCTAAAGGAGTTCACAATCTAATGGGAGGACAACACAAAAGCACTATATATAAATAAGCTAAATACATAACAAATAGTAAACAATCAACAGAGAAGGCTCCATAATTTAAAGGAATTGGGAAAGGCTTCCTGTAGAAAGTGGGATTTTAGTTGGGACATAAAGGAAGCCACTGGGTAGAGATGATGAGGAAGAGCATCCTAGGCATGGAAGACAGCCAGAAAAAATGCCCAGAAACAAGAAATGGATTATCCTCTTGTGAATAGAGCAGAAAAGTGACCACTATCATTGGACTTAAAAGCACCTGGTATGGGAGACTAGAGAGATGGGGGTGGGTTTTGGAGGGCATTGTGCATTTGATCTTGAAGGTGAGAGGAAACTCCTAGAGCTTACTCCAAGTGTGGGGGGACGGGTACAGGACATGGTAAGATGTGCATCTCCCTTTGGAGACAACTCCCTTTGATGACTGAATGGAGAATGAATGGAGCTGGAGGTGGCCATAGAGAAGGCAGCCCCCTAGCAAGCCACTGCAACACTCCAGGTATGGTGTGAGGAGATACAGGCCTATAGCAGAGGGTATCAGTGCTAGAGAACATATTCAAGAGATGTTGCCATGCTTGATGGGTCTTGTTAACGGATTGGATGGGGTGGTGGTGGTAAGAGATAGTGAGTAATGGAGGATGATATATAGGTTGTGATTCTGAAAGACTAAAAGGGAAGTGGTGCCTTTGACAATAGTAGAGAAATGGGAGGGAATAATGATTGATAAGATATTTGATACATTTATTATTCCATTTTGGAACATCTGTTACACTACCATATTAAGTTTAACATGTCTATTAGACATCTAGTTCAAGATATAAAAGCAGTTGGAGGTGCAAGTCTAGAGGTAAGCAGAGAGCTTAGGGCTGGATTAATGGATTTCAGAATTGTCAGTATAATCCATGGGACCTACTAATATCACCAAATGAAATAGTATAGAGGGAGAAGAGAAGAGGGCTTAGGACAGAGCCCTATGGGTAAACCAATGTTAGTAGGAATTATCTGGATAAAGATCCAGTAAAGAAAACCGAGGAGCAGTCCTATCTAGGAAGGAGAAGAGCCAGAAGATGAGTGCGATCAAAATTGTCAGAGGCTACAGAGTTTAAGAAGGATAAGAACTGAGAAAAGGCCTTGGGATTTAAGATACCCATGGAAACTCTAGAGAGAGTAGTTTTGCTTGAATAATAACACTGGAAGGCATTGTAGAGAGTTAAAAGGAGGAAAAAGTAAAAGCATCTATTTTCAAGAAGTTTTACTGCAAAAGTGCAGGAGGGAAATGGAACAATAGGAGGGATAAAGGATGAATTGAGGGTTTTTTGAGGATGTGGGAGATAGGGAAATGTTTGTCAGCAGTAGGGAAAGAGCCAGTAAGCAGAGATTAAAAATAAATGAGAGAGTGGGGATTATGGAGGAGGCAATCAGTTGGAGCAGACAGAATGGAATGGAATTGTTTATGCAGGAGGAGAGGTTTGTCTTGGCAAGGAGTAGGGCCTCCTCCTTATGTGAGGTAGGGATAAAGTAGACGATAATGGCAGAAGATAACTGGGTGATATGAGATGATCAGGAGGTATGCTCAGCAAATGGCCCCATTTTTTCAGTAAAATTTGAAGTAAGATTCTCAGTAGAGAGGATGGGGAGAGTAATATCCATGGAAAGTTTGAAAAGTGAAAAAAAGGTTTTGAAGAATTGCTGTGAAAAATGGGAGAGTGAGTTGACAAAGTAAAGTGGAGAAGGAATGCCTAACAGTAGTGTAGGCCTGGCAGTTGAGTTTATGAAAAATAAATTTATAGTGGACCCAGTCAGAATAGCTGCATGATTTTTCTCTTCATTCAGCAGCTTGTATATAAGAGCAAAGGCAGCAGATACTGGGAGTGATGTGGGGCTGAGATATCACAGGGGACAATTAATGATATGATAAAGGGATAAGGGATTTGAAGAATGTAATGAGTTACATTAATTTACCAAAGGGTCATGGTGGGGAAAGTGGCTAATGTAGGAATGATGTTCTGGGAGAGAACTGAGTGGTCAAGGGATTGGAAGTCTGGGGGTGAATGAAAAGTAGGGTTTGATATAGGAGGGAGAGGGAGAGGTGAAAAGCCCAAAAGACTGTTAGCCCATAATGGAATTTGGGAGTTTTTAAACATGGAGGTGGTTGATTTATTGATGATTACAAGATCCAGGTAATGACCACTTCTAAATGTTGGCCTGATTTGGCTTTTAATTATTTGATATATTGTTTATTGTATGCCTTTTCTTTCTGGTAAGACAGTGGACTCCTTGAAGTTAGAGAGAGACTATCTTATGCTTCCTCTTTGTCTCACAGATGGGATAAAGGAATGGTCACTGGAAGTAAGTAGGCTATGGAACTGGGAGATCAGAGTATCTGAGGGAGAATCAATATATACATTAAACTCTCCTTGTATGAAAGTGGAAGCTGGGGAGAAGAGAAAGATTGTAAGCCAGGTACTGAGAAAGGAAGGGGATTATGCTAGACTACTGTAGACAACTGCTACCAGGATTTTGATTAGATGGTAGATTTGGATTATATGGATTTTAAGGGAGAAGAAGTACCTGAATAGTAAGAGAGTACCTAGAAATGGTAATGGAGAAAATATCCCAAATCCTTCACTTTGATTAATGAATTGAGGGGAATGGGTAAAAAGTGCTAGAAAGGGTGACCATAGAGACACTTAAGCTATTTTCCCTTATGGCAACCATTACTCATTTGGGATGACCAGGGCTGGGATTACACTACCATATATGATTATATCCTGACTTGATTTGGCTTCTAATTGTTTGTTGTATCTTTTCTCTTTGGTGAGATGGTGAATTCCTCGAGGTTAGAAAGAGAATCTTATGCTTCCTCTTTATCTCTTAACAGATGGGGTGGTAAGAAGGTATTCAATAAAGGCTTGCTCAGTGATGGAACTGAACGAAACTAAATATCCCCACAGGAACAAATCTGTGACCTTGTCCACATAGACACTAATCTATAACTTTTGGGATTACCAGGCACAGATGAGCAAAGGCCTCTCCAAAATCTTAGTTATTTATAGGGGATTTCCCTATTTCAGTTTTCCACAACAATAAGGGCTGCTATTTACTGTGGATTTTCTAAAGGTTTTTGGATTTTCCATGTAGGTTTCCTAAAGCACTTTATGCACATTGTTTCAACTGACTTTAACAATAATGCTGTGTGGGATTTTTATTCCCATTGTACTGATGAGGAAACTGAAGCTAAGAGGTTGAAGTGCCTTGTTAGGTACACAATAGCAATTGAGAGCAGCAGCCCAAACCTCAGCTCTACTACTTACTGTGTAACTTTAGAAAAGCTACTTATTCTCTCTTGAGCTTTACTGTCCTCAAATATAAAATAACTTTTATGGTCTGTCTTTTCCTATAACTATAAATCTTTGATCCATGTCCTCTGTACCTTGTAGGACTGTGGTAAAGTTCAACTGAGATAAATGTAAAGAAAATTTAGAAATCTATAAAGCACCATGCAGGAAGACATTGTCATTATCTTAACAGGGGTGATAGGGCTAGACTTCTGGTGACAAATTCCCCCAGCTCCTTTACTCATATTATATTATTATGACTGTAAATAAGAGAATAAAACCCCAGTCAGACATTTGGTAATACTGAATTTCAAAGAATACCAAATATCTTCTTTCCTCTCAGGTTGGCTCCTAATCCAGTTGACGATGCAGGGCTATTTTCATTCGCCACATTTTCCTGGCTTACACCTATAATGGTCAAAGGCTACAAGCACATTCTAACTATGAACTCCTTGCCCCCGTTGTCACCTTATGACACATCAGACATCAATGCAAAGAGGTATCATTGTTTGATTTAAATATTTCTGGGGCCTTCCATGGAAGTGTGCCTAAAGGACCTGATTTACTTTGGGTCTTTCATTCAACGGTGATTGATTATTCCCTCAAAAGGGCATGGATTTAGGAAAATTGAACTAAACATAAAAGATAGTAATAGAACTTGAAGCAGAGGGGGCTTCTCTTATTTCTAGATTGTAGTCTTTGAACCTAGTAGAATTTCCTATTCTTCTCCCCATACCTCAATGCCATACCCAAATGCTCTGCCATGGAGTGATGGGAGACAGGAGAAAAGCTCCTCAAAGTTAAAACATTTTATTCAGGATGACCTCATCATAAGTAATGTCCCTTGACACAAGAAAGAGGTTGGACTTCAACAATAGAATCTTCCTGAATTACAATGCCAAGGAAAGTTAAGGGACTTGTAATATTAAGGTCATACAACTAATGAGTCCCAGAGTTGTGGTGGGTAATGGGTAACTCACATATTTTAATGGAGGACACTGCTGGCAATAGTAATACGGATGGTGGTGGCAATTAAGAAACATTAGACCACTAGCTTAGAAATACATGAGCCAAAGAGGAGAAGCAGTTCTTCCCTTTTTACTTCCAAAGAAAAAGGCCATCCTTTGCCTCAAGAGAGTCTCATCCTACTGATGCCCAGAGATGTTACTGAGTAGGCGACTTCACAACTTTTGTGTCTTTGAAAAAACTAGAAGAGAATAATAGCAAACAGATTGAGCAGCTGCAACCATCTCTTTTTGTCACCTGTAATCAAGAGACTCACAAAAAGTCCCTTTGTACAGCAATTTGCAGAAATAGCAAAGCTGTTCTCCAGCAATCAGAGTTGCAGTATAAAAGATTCAGAAGTCCATTTTACTACCTATTATATAAATTGTGTTATAAGACATAGCTTTTAAAGAAACTAGCAACTTAGAATAACCTCAGATACAATGTGGCCATAGCCCTACCTATTCTGAAGACCAAAAACTTTTCCTTTCTGGGCTTAAGAACTATGTGACTGAGTTACTCCTGGTAAATACCTGTAGTAAGCAGGCATCTCTCCTAAGTGTGGGGCTATTTTTCAGGAAGAAGGCCCTGATTCTTGGCCTATCATAATCTGGCAGGATCTTTTGGGGATATCACTTCCTCCCTTTTCTGTTTTATGTAACTTTCTAATCCTATCTTATCTACAGGATACCAGCTATAACTTTAATATTGATCACGTCTAAGAATCACAGGGTTACAAGGTTGGAAGAGGAACCTCAGGGACTACTTCAACTTAATACCTGAAAAAATAATCCCCATTACAAAATAGTCAAGTTGTTATTTAGTTTTGAGACTATCCAATGAAAGGAAACATCACTTTAATTCTTGCTCTGAGATAACCTAGTCCAGGGTTGAATAGTTCTAATTATTAGGAATGTTTTTCTTACATAAAGCCTTGATTTACCTTTTAAAAACTTCCCTGAAATAAAATTAATTAAAGCAAAATGAGTAACCTCTCAAATCAGCCACTAGGCTGTAACAAGGTCACTTGGAAATATTATGAAAGTTGTTTTAAATGTCAACCCTTGAGACAACATAGGTCTCTCATTTC
>JAJPUD010006657.1:0-12111 GCA_023553655.1 Myrmecobius fasciatus | reverse complement strand
TGTTACGTGTCTGAGACCAGATTTGAACTCAGGTCCTCCTGACTTCAGGGCTGGTGCTCTATCCACTGCGCCACCTAGCTGCCCCCAGTTTTTTGTTTTTTTTTTTTTTTGTTTTTTTTTTTGTTTTTTTGCTTTTTGCTTTTTGCTGAGGCAATTGGGGTTAAGTGACTTGCCCAGAGTCACACAGCTAGGGAATGTTAAGTGTCTGAGACCAGATTTGAACTCAGGTCTTCCTGACTTCAGGGCTGGTGCTCTAACCACTGTACCACCTAGCTTCCCCTGTCTATATACTTTTTAAGAGTTGTCTAATGTTTCTCCTATCTCAACTCTTTTCTGTGAGTTTTTGTGTTCTACTACAGACCTCCAGGTCTTGGTCATATCTGAGACAGATTTTATTTCTAGTACTGGATATTTCAATTTCCTAAGGACTCATGATAATTCGGGGGGGGGGAGAAAGTGAGTTAGGAAATGTTTTGTTTCTGAAAAAGTTGGCCCTTCTATTATTTGAACATGTGAATTTTCTTTTTTTTATAAAGCTTTTTATTTATAAAACATATGAGTGACCTTTCAACATTGACCTTTGCAAAAAAAAACCTTTTTTTTCCCAAGCTTTTCCTTTCCTTCTCCCTACCCCCCCACCCCTAGATGACAGGTAATCTAATACATGCTAGATAGGATAAATTATATGACAAATACAATACATGTATACATATCTATACAGTTATCTTACTGCACAAGAAACATCAGATCTAGAAAGAGAAGAAGAAAATAACAACCTAAGAAGGAAAACAAAATGCATGGAAATATCATGTGAATTTTCTTTTCAGGTCATCAGTATACTATCAAGTGATGGCCATTCATTGTTTGAAGCTGCCTTATTTTGTCCACTGCCAGCTACAATTCCTGTCCTGATGGCAGTGTGCTCGGTGTATGCTTATTTTATTCTGGGCCCCACAGCTCTCATTGGGACATCTGTATATGTGATATTCATCCCTATTCAGGTAGGACTTTTGATTTTCTTGCTGATTTGAAGTAAACCATTCAAATATATGTGGACTTAAGTCTCTTGTCCAGGAAATGTGTAAGTTCCCTCACTACATGTTGCATAAAAAACATGTCTAACTTGTTACAATGATAATACATACTTATCTAAGCTGCTACGAGACTATTTCAGATCTTGAAATGACTAAGATAGAAAGCCCTTGCCCCTCAAACTTTCTATACTTGCAGTCTTTGATTAAGAAGGAAATGATAAAAGGGTATTGCCATTTAAACCTTCCCTGGCATTCTCCTCCAGTGCAACATCAAGGTTCTAACAGCAGAATTTACTCCGTTATGTGCTACCCAAGTTGATAACGTTTTGTGTATAGACCTGGTGACTGAGTGCATGGCTACTCTACCAGGATCAGTCTTATGAGTTTAGAGAAACTCACCAGAATATTGGTCACAGGATGATGAACTTGTGGATGGATATTCACCAATTTACAAAGACTACCTTTTAAGATGTAAGAGAGTTACAATTTTCTGAATCAGGAATAATCTACAGTGATCCTTTAAATTCTGCTGACTGAACCATATATCAATCTGCTAAGTTCCATTCAATTAAAAAAAAACAAAATTCTAGACATTAAAACCCATAAAGAACATGACTCAGTGCTAACAGTAGCTGGATGTATCAATTGAGAATTCTTTCCAGCTTCTTTACCATCCTTCTGCTAACCATCTTGATGACTAGTAATACATATTGTAACCAGATAAACTTTCAACCTAGCTCTCCCTGATACACCATTCTTACTGGTTTCCTCCCCATAATCATTTAATCTCTATCCATTTTCACTGGCCTTTCTCATTGTTAACTAATCTGATGGATTAATCTAAATAATCTAGTACTTAATAATGCCTTTCCCTTCCTCAGGGATTCATAAAATAATTAAATCTAGAAAGGTCTTTTGCTTCATTAATGTTCTTCACCAATGCCTCTTTCTGAGGTGCAGATGACCTGGCTTCTTAAATCTATGTCAGCAAAACATGAGCACTGGAAAGTCATCCTAAACTGAAAAGGCTTTGAGTACAGGCCTAATTGGAGCCTCTCTGATCACAGTAGGTAGGCAGCCCCATTTACTCTTCTATGGCACATAACAACCTGGTCCCATGGATAGAGTGTGAGGTTTAGTCAAGATACATGAGTTCAAATGCAGGCTCAATGCTATAAAAATGTGAGTTATTATCCTGATGACATAGAATATTGGCTCTGACAATGAGTGTCTCAGCCTTCAGCTGAGAACCCTCCCCTCTAAAGGTAATATGCTCCAGTGACTGGAGCATAATTTAAGTTTGAACAAGAAATCCAAGAGGGAGCAGAGAAAGAAGTTCCTACCCTTTGTGGTTTTTAAGGGCATATCTAAGATCCTTCATTCTGCAGAGTCAGTCAAATAAATACTTATAAAGTGCCTAAGGATGCAAAGAAAAAAAAAACATAGTTCTTGTTCTCAAGAAATCAGTCTTGAGAAGAGAGAGACAGAGAGACAGACACACACACACAGAGACAGAGAGACAGAGACAGAGACTGAGAGAGGAGAGAAAGAGACAGAGAGACAGAGACTGAGAGAGAGAGACAGACAGACACACACACAGAGACAGAGACAGAGATACAGACAGACAGAGACAGAGACTGAGAGAGGAGAGAGACAGACACAGAGACAGAGAGATAGACAGAGACTGAGAGAAAGAGAGACAGAGACCGAGAGAGAACAGAGACCAAGAGAGAGAGACAGAGAGACCAAGAGGAGAGAGAGACAGAGACAGAGAGAGGAGAGAAAAAGAGATAGAGACAGAGAGACAGAAACAGAGACCAAGAGAGAAGGAGAGGGAGGGAGGAAGAGAGAATAGAGATGGGCTAGAACCTGACTTAAAATACATTCATTTAAAAAACAACAATTATTTGAGGCCAACAGATAAATCAGGATTGTGAAGGGTATGTAATGACAGGTATCCAAATAAGCAAATGAGAGGGCAAAATAACGAATAATACTGAAGTCTGAATCAAGAGAATGGAGGAAAATGCTACAGCTCCTTTCTAAGTAATGAGTGTTAGCCATTTAACAATGATGATGATGTTCCTTTTTTTCCTTTGGAGCCTCATTGCTCTTAACCCTCAATCTTCAAGCTAACTGAAGTCACTCCCCAGGCTGATGCCTTACCTATTTCTTTGTGCCTCTGGTTTTAGCACAATTGCAATGCAGTGATCCTCTATGAAGGTAACATTTTGCTCCTTGATTTCAGATGTTTATGGCTAAGCTCAATTCAGCTTTTCGAAGATCTGCCATTACTATGACAGACAATCGTGTCCAGATAATGAATGAATTTTTGACCTGCATCAAGCTTATTAAAATGTATGCCTGGGAAAAATCCTTTACAACCAACATCCGAGGTAGAATAAACATGGACCCCCTTTATAGAATCACTTACTTTGTAGAAAGTGCTAATCAAAGAAGGTTCTAAAAAATACAAAAGAATTCCAATAGCCTCCAAGGGGTTTCTTCTCAGGATTTGAGAATGAGTGTGTTTATTAGGTAATAGACCCAGGAATCTATTTTTGTGCCTCCAAAGTGTCTATGGGATGGCAATATATGCTTTAATATTTATGGGGAAACAGTAAAGTAATGCTGCTTGAAGGATCCAGGTGGGATGATAGAAGAAGGCTGGTTCATATTTAACTAAAGTATTTCACCAGAATATTGCATTCTGGAAGAGAACTGCCTAAAGATATTTATTAGAATTGGAGAATATATGTATATGTTCTTCTCTCCTCATCTGTCATAGTCACAGAATATTTGGATTGGTAGAATGATGTATTTTCTCAAGAAAATTAGGACTTAAAGATATAGTCTTTTTTTTTTCTTAAAAAAAAGAGACAACTGAAAAATTATTTAAAGAGAATCTAAATGTAAATTTAATTGCAGGGACATTTACATAATTGCTCTCATGGAATCAGGTGATTGGCCAGTTAATGATCTGAACTACCATTTACAATTGACTCTCTGGTTCTACAATTATACTTTTGTTGCACCAGCAATTAAGTGGGACTGAAAATATTGTGTTATCCTATGTGAGGCCAGATTTAGAAAATGAATTCTATGTGTGCCAAAGGAAGTGCTATGAAATAAAGCATCAACACCCTCATGATGTTCTCCTTCTATGATCACCACAAATGTCACATATATATATCCTCAGCTTTGGAAAAGAGGACACTTTCCTACCTTCTAGTAAAAAAAAAAAAAGCTTGTAGCTTTTTATAGGCTCATAGAACATAAGATAACAAAAAATAGGCAGGACCTTAGAGACAATCTTAGATAGTCCTCCTCAATTTACAGATGGGGAAACTGAGGCCCCAAATGGAGAGATGACTTGCCCAGCATTAGTGTTGTACATGCAATATCATACTATTTTGAATTATTTTTTCTTTTGTAGGCATAAGGAAGAAAGAAAAGAAATTGCTGGAAAGGGCAGGGTTTATACAAAGTGGAAACTCAGCTCTTGCACCTGTTGTGTCCATGATGGCCATTGTTCTGACTTTCACTTTCCATGTTCTTTTAAAAAGAGAGCTCACGGCACCTGTTGTAAGACAAGCCTCTTTGTCTCTTCTTTCTCTATATGTTTAAGGTATCCCCTTCCTGCCACTCTGGGAAGCTTGTGGTATCTGGGAGGGTAGTCATTTCCCAGTGTTTCTGAACTATGATACAGGGCCCAATTGGTGAAGGCCTTCATGTCTTCAAGCCTTCATGTAGCTCAATCTGACATCTGTTCCTCCTTTTTGAAAATAGGGGTTTGGGGCAGGGGTAGCTGTCAAAGGTAAAGAAAGGTTCAGTCAGACTGGAGGAGCCTTGAAAAAATGGAAAAGGGTAAATTACTTTTTTAAAGGAAAAGCATAGAAAAAAAAGTCCAATCAGGATGGTGTAAGAATTTGGGAGAAGGGGAAAGTTAGAACTGGAGGGGACCAGTGTTTCCAATACCTAACACATACTAAGAGCTTAATAAATAATTGTTGAATTGAACATTTGTTTGGACACAAGGAAAAGTCAAAATTTCTTTGAAGGACAGGGATGATTTCTGGACTTTGGCAACTTAAGAGTATCTCCTAAGGTGTCAGATCAAAAGAGAACTCAGAATGTAGATGGGAGGTGAAGTCAGAGAAGAAAGCAAGACAAGACCAGAGGAAAACAGTTTCAGGAATGTCATTGAAAAAAATAACCTACTTGGGAAATAGGCAGTAGAATCAGAACTGGGAAAAGTGAATGTGGGAGAGAAATGTTTTGAAAAGCCAGAACCTTCTGTCCCAGGGTAATCTGGAATTGTTGGGATGGAGAACACCTTGCATTTGTCTGGTATAATAGAATATAGCACGTTTTACTTTTTTTGAAAGCATTTGTGTATGTGTCATCTTATGCATAGTTTACTCTCAAAAACTGTAGGGATTTGAACTGAACCACAAACTGGAACAAATTAGGCTAATTTGCTAAAGGTCCAACTTTTTTTTTTAACTGGGTTATAACCCAAAATTCCCCTCCCCATTGTTTTATTTTTCCTCCCCCAGAAAACAAAATACATTAATTCAGAACTCTAGATTTTGATGGTCCGATTTAATTTCTGAACCTACTGCTTACTGGGTGACCTTGTGCAAATTCCTTTTCCTCACTGAACCTGTTTCATCATCTGTAAAATGAGAGGGTTTAAATGATCTCTAAAATGTCTTCCCTCTCTAAATCCTATTTAACCAATGAAATTAGAATTGAGACTATATATTTTCTAAAATTACTGAACCAGAGAAATTCTCTCAGAATTTAATTCCCTTTGGCATAGCTACTTCTGTCCTCCCCATCAGTGTCATTAGCTTTGTGGCAGGCCTGGAGAAACTTGTGATAACTGTTGCACATACCACCTATTAAAAGAGTTGAAGAGAGGGGCACTGTTCTGTGAATTGGGGACATGGTTTTGAGGAAATGATGGTGGAAGAGATGAGAGTTCTCCCATTCTTATGGAAGAACTAGCTGAAATCTGGCCCATTCTTCAGTGATGTACCAAACAGCAGTCAGGAATCCCTTAGGATTCAAAGAAAGCAGGTGTGATGTAAGCTTTTAAAGTGGGTAGTTGGGGAACAGACTTCAATTCCAGATTGTCTCAGCACAAACACAGGTGCTGTTTATTGGGGATGAAAGGATGTGTCACTCAGGAGGGAAATGGGGGGAAGGCACTTGGCCTGAAGCTAGAACCTGGCCTGGTCAGGGCTAAGTGACTGTTCTCTGCAAAGGAAGGCAGGGCAGAGCCGATGTTGTGCCCCCGTGGGGTGGGGGTACTTGGGACAGAAGCCACATTGCTGGCAGGGAAAATGTCCAAAGGGGTCCTGCTGTATAAACGGACACAGGCAGAGCAAGCACAGGCTCAGGAACAGGGTCAGGAATTGTACAGACAGACCAAATGGGGCTGAAAGGTAGAAACTCCCAAAGAAATCCCACTGGGAAGAACTGAAAAACCTAAGATCAATTAATGATGATGTGGGGCAGGGGAGCACAGTGGAAAAAGGAGAGTCGTCTTCAAATCCCAACTCTGATTGACCTGTGTAATCTTGGGCTAATCTCCTCTCTGGGTGGGCCTCAAGTTTCCCTGTCTATAAAATCAGAGGGTTGGACTGACAGCTTTCTAGCTCTGGATCTCACTGTATACAATCAAATGGGAACATACTCAGCTTACAAGTGCAGTCTGTTCTGAGACCTAGTCATCCTCCTTTGGTTTGGCTTCTCAATGTTTCTTTTTAGACAGTTTTGTGATGAGGAAATCACTTGGGTGACCTTAAAACTTTATAGGAATAGAAATTATTAAATGTAATTGTTACTTAGATGCCAACACCTTGTTTCTAAGCCAAAGGGGAGTGGGAGAGGGGAAAAGGTTTCCCCAGAGGCTTCAAACTCTGATTTAGTGTTTATCCTCCCAATAAATTGTAAACTCCAGGAATGAATGGCTTCAGACACAAGATAACGGCCCATCCCAAACCCTCATACTTTTCTTTTGTCCTGCAGGCATTTAGTGTGATTTCCATGTTTAATGTAATGAAGTTTTCAATTGCAATCTTGCCTTTCTCAGTCAAAGCAGTGGCAGAAGCTAACGTTTCTCTAATGAGATTGAAGGTATAACTGTCTCTGGGTGAGTAGGGAGGGGAGTTTCCATTTCTGGGAAGGTTTCTAGGTCTGGAGAATATTCTTTTAGTCTGGGGACAACAGTAGAAACTCATTGGATGGATTAGGTCTTTAGGTGGGTGGTCTTTGGAGAAAGGTATCATTCCAGAACTGGATAAACATGTATAGAAAAGGTATAGCATTACCTTTGCTGTTGTCTTTAGTAAAAGGCAAAAATGTCCTTTGTTCATGATGATTCCACTAAACTATCATCAGAAGAACATGTTCTTCCCCCGTCCCCCTTCTCTTCCCTCTGGTCTATCCTTCCCACCACTGCCAAAAAGGCACAGTGGTAAGATGAAAAGAGGTGTGGACTTGCCATCAGAGGACACAGGCTCAAATTCTGGCCTTTTAATTTAATGTCCTAGTCAACAATCATTTATTAAGCACTTACTGGTGCCAGGAATGGGGCTAAATACTGAAAGAGATAAACAATTTGAGATATCCAAAAAAACAGTTGTAGTTTAGGAGAGAGATGAGGCTGAATCTAGATATCTGGGATCATTGCAGTGAGATCCCTCTGTGACTCTGGTAAGTAACATAAGCTGTCTGGACTTCAAGTCCCCCTTTTGTAAAATGGAGAGTTAGACTCAATGATCTCTAATGTCCCTATGTCTCTAAATCTATGATTTCAAGATGTTTCTTATGGATACATCTGGCTATTCCACTTGTAGCTCTCTATCGTTACCAAGTAAAATTTCCTTAGGTTAGCATTCAAGGGCCTATCCAATCTGATGCCTTTCTAATCCCACACTTAGAACACTCCCCAATGGCTTATTCTCTACTCCTTCAACAAGTCCAGCTGTTTTACCCCTGTGTCTTTTCTAAACCTGTCACCTAAAAGTAGAATCTTTCTTCCCTCTCTTCCCATATTATTTCATTTTTATTTTTCTTTAAATATTTACTGCCTATTTATATACAAGGCACTGTGCTATGCACTGTCAAATTTCAACTTCTTTTAAAGCTCATCTAAAATGCTACCTCTTTCATGAAGAAAATATGTTATCCTGCAAAGTTATAACATTTCCCCTTTTAATTAACATACCATTTTGTTCTGTACTTTTCTAGTGCAATTAATTATGTATTACTTGTTTTTTTTTTAATCTCCTTACTTGACTGTAATACTCCATGAAGGCAGGGACCATATTTTAGCTAAACTTAATACCTGCCCTAGTGTTCAGCAATGTCCTGTATCCAATAGGCTCTTAAAAAATTTTCCAGTAACAGAGATGGATTTCCACTAAACTATTAATGCTCTCTAACTTTATCTTTGCTTGCTTCCCTTTGCTTAGGGAGATGGCTGGGTAGAGTTAGAGTGCCCTGATTTGATTAAAATAGCAATCTAACCACTGAGTAGTCCCATCAGAGACAATCAAAGATACTCTTAGCTTCACATATGTATGGGAATATAGTTTATAGCAACATCCCTTGTATTTGACATGTTATATACTAAAAAAACCAAACAAGGAAAGATTTATTGAATGGGTAATACTACTAAACCAAATTGTCATAATCCTGTCATACCTTCTGAATAGCCTGGTTACACATTGCAATTTACATTTATGGGTCATGAAAAATATTGTAATGTTTCAGGTAGATGGTGTTTCAAAAATTAAATTTGTCTCTAATTTAATTTTAGAAAATTCTTGTGAACAAAAGCCCCCCAACTTATGTCACCCAACCAGAAGATGCAGATACTGTCTTGGAACTAAAAAATGCTACTTTGTCTTGGGAACAAGAATCTAGCAGAGTAATTATCCCAGGGAAAGAGGGTAGCAAGAAAAACTCAAAACCTGATCTGGAGACCTCCAAAGACTTGAATCTGAAATTCTATGGGCTTGTTGGGTCAGAGGAAAAAGAGAAGACAAGCCCAGTCCTTCGAGAAATAAGTCTGACTGTGAAAAAGGTAGATTTTCAATGCTAGAGTACCTCTCTCAAGCCTTTCCTAGAGATCTTAATGTTTATCCAGAGATAAGACTTGAATGCTGTAGAATTTTAGAGAAAAGGCATTACATTTATTTATCTTTTTGTTCTCTAATAAGAACCTGTCCTGACTCTAATGCATACATGTGTAAATTACAAGGGTACATGTGTAAATTAGTGGGAATATCAGATTCCTTTGATCAGTGTACAAATAAATCTGTGGGAGGGGGGAGGTCATAGAAAGGGAGCACATGTACATGGATCAGAGAGAGACAAATGGCTTAGCTTTCTTAATTCTTTGAAAAATGAAGCATGGTGACAAAGTACTACTCTTCCTTTCAGAATTGTTAAATAAAACAAAACAAAACAAAACTGCATCTTTAGTTGTAAAGGTGGGAGGAAGGGGAAAGATTGGAGAGGCAACATTGTTTTCCAAGTTAGTTAAACTCAAAAGGGGAGGATATTTCTTGTTGATTATGCAATGTGGACCTCAATGAGTATAAGAAGTGTATGCTCTTAGAGCAAGTCGAGGTGATCTACAAACGTTGCTTAGTGAAACAGTGTACCAACCACAAAAGTTGAACACTTATAGTATGAAGCTTTGTTGTTTAATGTCCCTCAGCATTCTATATCTTTGTTTCCATACTTCAGATTTACCTTAGAGGTCAATACTATCACATTTTAATTTTTTTTAAAAAAAAGAAATTGTATTTTTTCTTTTTTTTTTTCTATTGCTCTCTTTAAAAGTTATTTGCTGGATCAGTTGATCCAGGGCACACTATACAGACAAGGTGTAGATCAAAGACTGACAAAAAAATCATCTCCCTACATAGGCCTGTATATGGGTTATGCCAGATGGGCCTGCCCAGGATCCAGAGCCCACAGCAGGATGGAGGTAACTTATCTAATCTCTGGGAGTTCCAGTTACTACACAGCTGCCACTGCTGCTTCCTTGTTCTACTTCCTACTCACTTCCATTCTGTCATTCCCATGAGACTCTGATGAGGGAGGAAGAAAGCAACAAGTTTAGTGATTTGGTTGCCCTGAAGTCTTTGGCTTCTCTTGACTCCTTAAATGCAAGGGTTCTCAATGCTCAGGTGGTACTTTTGCTTGGTGGTGCCCAGTTCCTGGTAGGTAGGCTATCTGTCCCCTTCCTTTTTATCTCCTACTGGCTCCACACCTGCCTGGGTACTCCAGAGTCAGAGAAAACAAGTTTTTAACATTTTTATTGCCTTGACTTCTCTGACCACTTTACTTTGTGATTCAAACCACACTTTGAGGCCCTATTGCTTGGGTTAGTATGATCAAGGAAGGCACAAAAGTTAAAATTTTCAAAAGATAAAATTATTTTTAAAAAGCTGCTTACAATCACCAGACCTTAAACTTTAAAGTCCTCCTCATGGCCAAAGTGCAGGGCTAAGGGAGCAGGTAGAGTTCAAAAGATGAATTTTTAAGGCTGAAGAAGACTGTTCTGCATTTTAGAGTTAAGGGTAAGGATCTGATTAAAATGCAAAGTCTGCATTTTGAGTTAAGGTTAGAAATTGTAAGTTAATTTGTCCATTTGATTTCTTTAGTTTAATGAATAAATATCTTTTTAACTGAATATTCAGTAAATATTCACCTTACAAAAAAATTCTCTGGCTGAATATCCTAATGAAAACTCCTATACACGTCCCATCTTTCTGTCTAATCTGATTTGTGTCTTCTTTTGATGATCTGAATACGGGAAAGCAAAATTATTCTCATTTTTAATATTATCCTTTAATATGTCAATAATAAACATAACCAGTTCATCTTCTTTTGTCATTATCTGATTAGCTGTGAAGTAAAAAAAATTAACTTTTCTGGTCTCTTCCATTTTGAAGGAACCTGTAAAATTTAGTTTGCAAGGAAGGGAAAGCTGTTTGATAATTTCAGGTTAAGTTCAGGTTGAGTTACTACAGTTGTAATATGGGCAATAATTTGAAAAAACAGCCTCTCAAAAACAATCACCCTTCCACACACAAATGTGTTTCCTTTTTTCCCTCTTGGGTTGCACATTCTATGCTTTCATTATTTCTTCTTTTTTTCAAAAGCTCCTCTTCAGGGTAGATCACTCCTCCAAACAAGGAGGGGTTGATGTCTCTAGGCCAGGTAAGAGTATACATTATTTTTTTTTATTAAAGCTTTTTATTTGTATAACATATGTATGGGTAGTTCCCCAACATTGATCTTTACAAAGCTTTCCATTACAAATTTTACCCCCAGTCCCCTCCCCTCTCCTAGATGGTAGGAAGTCCACTACATGTTAATAATGTTGAAATGCTTGAGAAGTTATGCAAGAAAAATCCTATCTACAAGAAAAAAAAAGAATCAGAGAAAGGCAACACAATGCAAGCAAGTGTCAATAGAGATCATGAAAATGTTACGTTGTGGTCCATATTTCATTTCCCTCTCTCTGGGTGTATATGGTTTTCTTCAGTGAACAATTGGAACTGGTTTGAGACAATTCTTTGTGGCAGAGAGCCATGTCCATCAGAATTGATCATCATGTAATATTGTTGTTGCTGTGTATGATGATCTCCTGGTTCTGCTCGTTTCACTCAGCATCAGTTCATGCAAGTCCCTCCAGGCCTCTCTGAAATCGTCCTGCTGGTCGTTTCTTACAGAACAATAATATTCCATAACATTCATATACCATAATTTATTTAGCCACTCTCCAATTGATGGGCATCCATTCAGTTTCCAGTTTCTAGCCACTACAAAAAGGGCTGCCACAAACATTCTTGCACAGGTGGGTCCCTTTCCCTCCTCTAAGATCTCTTTGGGATATAGGCCCAGTAGAAACACTGCTGGGTCAAAGGGTATGCACAGTTTGACAACTTTTTGAGCATAGCTCCAAATTGCTCTCCAGAATGGTTGAATCTGTTCACAGTTCCACCAACAATGTATTAGTGTCCCAGTTTTCCCACATCCCCTC
>JAJPUD010006656.1:93838-124187 GCA_023553655.1 Myrmecobius fasciatus | reverse complement strand
GATCAGTAGCATCTATTTAAAACCATGAGCAAGCATCATATGGAATGGAGACAAACTAAAGCCATTCCCAACAAGGTCAGGAGTGAAACAAGGCTGCCCACTGTCACCATTACTATTCAATATTGTATTAGTGTAGCTTTAGCAATAAGAGAAGAAAAAGAGATAAAAGGAATCAGAGTAGGTAATGAAGAAACCAAATTATCACTCTTTGCAGATGACATGATGGTATACTTAGAGAACCCTAGAGACTCAACTAAAAAACTACTAAAAACAATTCCCAACTTTAGCAAAGTGGCAGGATTCAAAATTAATCCACATAAATCATCAGCATTTTTATATATTACCAACAAAGTTCAGCAGCAAGAGATACAAAAAGAAATTCCATTCCAAATAACAGATGATAGGATAAAATATTTGGGAATCTATCTGCCAAGGAAAAGTCAGAAACTATATGAACTAAACTACAAAACACTTTCCACACAAATAAAATCAGACCTAATCAATTGGAAAAACATTAAGTGCTCATGGGTAGGCAAAGTTAATATAATAAAAATGACAATACTACCCAAACTAATCTACTTATTTAGTGTCATACCAATCAAACTCCCAAGAAATTATTTTACAGATCTAGAAATAATAATAGCAAAGTTCATTTGGAAGAACAAAAGGTCAAGGATTTCAAGGGGATTAATGAAAAATAAGGCAGATGAAGGTGATCTTGCTGTACCAGATCTAAAACTATATTATAAAGCAGCGGTCATCAAAACCATTTGGTATTGGCTAAGAAATAGAGCAGTCAATCAGTGGCACAGGAGAGGTTATCAGGACAATCTAGGCAATAACCTTAACAATTTAATGTTTGATAAACCCAAAGACCCCAGCTTTTGGGATAAGTACTCATTATTCGGGAAAAACTGCTGGGAAAATTGGAAACTAGTATGGAAGAAATTAGGGCTTGACTCATACCTAACACCACATACCAAGATAAGATCTAAATTGGTTCAAGATCTAGATATAAAGAGTGATTTTGTAAGCAAATTAGAGGAACGTAATATAGTTTACCTCTCAGACCTGTGGAGATTGAATAAATTTATGTCCAAAGAAGATCTGGAACTCCTAATTGAAGACCAGATAGATAATTTTGATTATATTAAGTTAAAAAGTTTCTGTACAAATAAAACTAATGCAAACAAGATTAGGAGGGAAGCATCCAATTGGGAAATCATCTTTACATTTAATGGTTCTGATAAAAGCCTCATTTCTAAAATATATAGAGAATTGTCTCATATATATATATATATATATATAAGAATTCAAGCCACTCTTCAATAGATAAGTGGTCAAGGGATATGAACAGACAATTTTCAGATGATGAAATTAAAACCATTTCTAGTCATATGAAATGTTGCTCCAAATCACTGTTGATCAGAGAAATGCAAATTAAGGCAACTCTGAGGTACCACTACACACCTGTCAGATTGGCTAAAATGACAGCAAAAGATAACGATGAATGTTGGAGGGGATGTGGGAAAACTGGGACTCTGATACATTGTTGGTGGAACTGTGAACAGATCCAACCATTCTGGAGAGCAATTTGGAGCTACACTCAAAATGTTATCAAACTGTGCATACCCTTTGACCCAGCAGTGTTTCTACTGGGCCTATATCCCAAAGAGGTCTTAGAGGAGGGAAAGGGACCCACAGGTGCAAGAAGGTTTGTGGCAGCCCTTTTTGTAGTGGCTAGAAACTGGAAACTGAAGGGATGCCCATCAATTGGAGAGTGGTTGAATAAATTATGGTATATGAATGTTATGGAATATTATTGCTCTTTAAGAAACGACCAGCAGGACGATTTCAGAGAGGCCTGGAGAGACTTGCATGAATTGATACTGAGTGAAACGAGCAGAACCAAGATGTCATTATACACAGCAACAACAGTATTACATGATGATCAATTCTGATGGACATGGCTCTCTGCAACAAAGTATTGTCTCAAACCAGTTCCGATTGTTCACTGAAGAAAACCATATACACCCAGAGAGAGGGATATGAAATATGGACCACAACATAACATTTTCATGCTCTCTATTGAGGTTTGCTTGCATTGTGTTGCCTTTCTCTGATTTTCTTTTTTTTTTCTTGTAGGTAGGATTTTTTCTTGCACAACTTGTCAAGTATTTCAACATTATTGACATGTAGTGGACTTCCTGCCATCTAGGGGAGGGCAGGGGACTGGGGGTAAAAGTTGTAATGGAGAGCTTTGTAAAGATCAATGCTAGGGAACTACCCATACATATGTTATACAAATAAAAAGCTTTAATAAAAAAAGAAAAAAAAGAATGGACTCATTGAATGAATACTCATATAATAAAAATAGCAATAAAATATCATATAATAATAATACTCAGATGATAAGATCACAGAATAATTGACATATTAGAATATAATCTTATTTGTGATAAAGGGGTTAGGAATAAAATGATTAACTATTCTCCATAAGGTATCTATTCACTTCCCTACTAGTTGACCAGTACCAATGACAAATATTCAAAGCACTATCTCTTTGTTCCCTATTTTCCTTTCCTCTTACAAAGAGCTAAATAAATTATGAGATGTCTAAAGGCAGACAGTGAAAGGAGGAATGAAATGCTTAGAAAATCCAGAGGCAGGTTAAGTCACTCAAGTTTTTAGGAGTTGCTGGTACTTTCTCAGCTCTCTGATTTACAAAAAAAGACCAATATTCCAAAATGATAATTAAAGATTATTTTAATATATATTTTGACTTTTAGGCAATTATAAATAAATTGTAAATAAATAAATGCATGTAAATCTTTATACATTTATATATTTGTGTATGTGTATGTATACACACAAAGAAAAATTAAAATGCCTCATGTAATGTTAAAAACTATATACAAAATAACTCTGGAAATTTTTGAATGATTCCATGGTAGGGCTTAAACAATACAAATAACTACAGAAATGCAGAAATCTTAACGTGTTTTTTAGAGACCAGGAAAAATAATAATATGAGACAAAAAAATAAAAACTGATGCAAATTCTCACAGGAAAATCTCTTATTTCTGAAAATATTAAGAAAAGAAAAAGACATGAATGAATTAGCATTCCACTTTTTAAAAAAGAAAACACATAAACAATCGAAGCCCAAATAATGGAAATTTTGAAAAGCAAAAAAAGAGAAAAAGCAAAACTGAATACAAATTACTATTTAGCTAATAAGCAAAATAATTATCTTTTAACAAAAGATAGTATTTATAAAGCAGCAAGACATAAGGGATAAATGCTAGATTTGGAGACAGTAAGAATTGGATTCAAATTTTGCCTGTTATACAAAATAGAAAAGATAAATATCTTCTTCTAAGAGATTTTAGATGAGCTATTCATAAGAATTAAAGCCATTCTCCAATTGATAAATGGTCAAAGGATATGAACAGACAATTTTCGGATGATGAAATTAAAACTATTTATAGTCATATGAAAAAATGCTCCAAATCAGTATTGATAAGAGAAATGCAAATTAAGACAACTCTGAGGTACCACTACACACCTGTCTGATTTGCTAAAATGACAGGATGATAATGACAGGTGTTGGAGGGGATGTGGGAAGGCTGGGACACTGATGCATTGTTGGTGGAACTGTGAGCGGATCCAGCCATTCTGGAGAGTAATTTGGAGCTATGCTCAAAAAGTTATCAAACTGTGCATACCCTTTGACCCAGCAGTGTTTCTATTGGGTTTATATCCCAAAGAAATCATAAAAGAAGGAAAGGGCCTATATGTGTAAGAATGTTTGTGGCAACCCTTTTTGTAGTGGCTAGAAACTAGAAACTGAATGGATGCCCATTAATTGGAGAGTGGTTGAATAAATTATGGTATATGAATGTTATGGAATATTATTGTTCTGTGAGAAACAACCAGCAGGATGATTTCAGAGAGGCCTGGAGAAATTTGCATGAACTGATGCTGAGTGAAGTGAGCAGAACCAGGAGATCATTATTCACAGCAACAACAATACTATATGATGATCAATTCTGATGGACATGGCTCTCTTCAACAATGAAATGCTTCAAACCAGTTCCAATTGTTCAGTGAAGAAAGCCATATACACCTAGAGAGAGGGATGTGAAATGTGGACCACAACATATCATTTTCATGCTCTCTGTTGATGTTTGCTTGCATTGTATTTCCTTTATCTGATTATTCTTTCTTGTAGATACGATTTTTCCTGCACAAAAATGATGTGTGGAAATATGTATACATATATTCGATTTGTCAAGTATTTTAACTTAATTAACATGTAGTGGATATCCTGCCATCTAGGGGAGGGGTGGGGAGTAGGGAGGAAAAATTTGTAATAGAAAGCTTTGTAAGGGTTAATGTTGAAGAATTACCCACACATATGTTATGCAAATAAAAAAGTATTAATAATAAAAAAAGAGATTGTAGATGAGCTATAAATTAATTCATAAAGAAAAACAAAAACCTAATCCAAATATATTTACAAGGAAATCCTCTCAGTCTTAAAAATATCCTTTGATAAAGATTTAAAGTGGAAAAAGAAGTCACCCATAACTCCTTTTAACTCTACCAAGAACAATTCTGACTGGAATTCTTTTGTCCCATGAGCAATCTCTTCTCTCACTTCCAACTTGGACCTATCAACAGTGGAGCTTAGCTTACAAGTACATTTCTATTTTCTTGTCTCTTGACTTGGGTTTATTATTTCTTGTCATATCAATGAATTTTTGAATTTGTCCTTTCTTAGATTGTTTATTGATTTGTGAATGTTTTTAGCTTATGTTCTAGTTTATCAATTCTCTTTTAGAGATTTTCATTGGGAGAGATGAGGCAGATTATTTGAGTATTGAATTTGGAGTCAAGGGATCTGATGTTAATCCTGACTTGACTACTTACCACATATATGATCTTAGGTAAGTAATTTAATTTCTCTAGTCCTTAGGTGTCTTGTCTGAAAAATGTTAGTGATAAATTAGATGACTTTTGTTGTTCTTTCTAACACTAAATTTATGATCTCTCTTAAATTATTAGATTGTTGTAACTTTGTTATGGATGAGTATCTGTGGGAAATTAATTTTATGAATTTGTATCTTTTGCCAGGATGTTTGTGGCTATTTTTCTACCATTTATAGTTTAGAGATCAGGCTCTGATTTAGAAGACACATAGATGGACTGCCATCCTGAACATCCATATGGTTTAATATAGGACAAAGGCTCAGGATGAGTCTAGCAATCTTAGTTCCATTTCTGATTGATAGCTAAAGGAGTTGTATGCTTAACATTGATTCTTATAATGTGGAAGTTACCTTTTATATAAAGTAGGCATAATCATACCTTATTTTTTGTGTCACACGATTTTTAATGAGGAAAAAAAAGAGTATCTTAAGTGGGGTAAAGTAAGAAAAAGGCCAATGAATAGCAATGGATTCTATAAATTAAAGACTATTCTATTTTATTCATATTCTTTACATAATGCCAAATAAAAGCTCTTGTCATACTCTTGTCATAAAGAAAGATGGGTGTTTGCCAGGGAAAAGATAGAATCTCTAGACCTAAGCAAATTATTTTAGAGAGACATTTACTTTTTTGGTGTCTAGATGGACTGGTATAAATAATAAAAAATTTATATTGAGGATATCTTCTTATGTAGGACAGACCTTTTCCGTTGTAAAAGCATGTTTGCAAGTTTTCTTTGCCTTAAAAAGAATTATACACACACGCGCACACACACATACACACACACACACACATTTGTCAAGTACAAGTCCAAATTTCACCAATGCCCTTGCAGGGGGTGAAAAATGTCTCAGTGCCACCATTCATTCAGTCCATTAAGTCAAATTTGTTTCTAGACTCACAGCAGCAGAAGACTGGTGCTGCTAATGTACTTATGTGTTAAATCCTTTCCTTGTTGAAATTATGCTTGGAATAATAAGCTATAGCATTTAATTCTTATGGAAATAGACTGTCTGGTGACTATCCTTCCAGGACAGATTTAAAAAAAGACTTAATGATTTCAGAGGCTTTCAATATAAAACTTATTTCTAAAGAAAATAAGAGGAAAATATAAGTAGGAAAGTTCCCCTTAAATTGCATTTACAAATAATAATAATTTCTCTTAAATTTTGTTTGATTTAGCACAGAAAGTTTCTTAAGGATCCAACTTTTTGGAAGGCTTGTCACATTGTATTTTTGTTATTCAGAAACTGGAAAATTTTATTGTCCACTGAAGATCAATCCTATTGATCTGCTCTAATTTATGGGTTTAGAATTATTAGTTGTTATCCAGTCATTTTTCAGTTGTGTATGACTGTGATTCATTTGGATTTTTTTTTTGTTGGAGATACTAAATTGGTCTTCCATTTCCTTCTGCTGCTCATTTTACTGATGAGGAAATTGAGGCAAAAAGAGTTAAGTGACTTGCCCAGGACTACACAACTAGTAAGTGACTGAGGCCAGATTTGAAGAATAGATCAGAAGAAATCTGAGTCCTCTTGATTCCAGTTATATTCCCTAATACTTATATGACTTTTGACAGATTCCTTTACTGCTATGGGCTTAGGTTTTCACCTCTATGAAACAAAGGACCTTTAACTTATTTATAAATCCTGTGATTCTTTCAGCTTTCCCAGTTATACAAAGCAAAGGAGGAAGGCACAGAGATTGGGAAGATTGTGATGGTAAACTCCATGAGAAGCACCAACATTGGACCTATACCCATTTCCTTACCTTCCAAGCATAGTCTACTCAGTTGTATTCATTCCTATGAAAGTGACTGTCTCCTCCTTGAAGAGGGAACACATTTTATCCCTCTTAAAAAATACAGGAGAAATAACATACCAGAACTATCAAGTAACTTAGCAAACCTAAATAGATCTTTTAAAACAAAAATATTTTCCCCAAATTTGAGGTTCATATGTCTTGGGGAAATGAAGAAGTGAATCCTTTTTAACCCCTATTTTCCCTGGCATCTGCTTGTCCCAATTGTTTAAACAGCAGCTATTTTCAGAGAAGGCATGTAGTTAATGATGCCTTTCTATTGTCATTGTATAACTTAGAATCATAATTTATTAGAGGTGATGAGGACTTTACCCCCATGTAGCACTTTACCCACATTTTATAGAAGAGGAAATTGTAGCCAAGAGTAGCAGAGCTAAGTATAAACCCAGGTTCTCTGTTCAGCAATTTTTCACTGACCAAAAATAATCTCATGACTTCTAAGAAATACTTACAAAGCATTAGTGGCAAAAATGTATTTTCTGACTTCCATTGCTTAAGATAACTGTAATATTATTTCCACCAACACTATCAGTTACTAAATTCTTTGAATAATGAACTTGTGGAGCTATTGGAATTGAAACAGCTCTTGCACATGCACACACACATTGTTTCATCTGATTTTTTTGTAGTAATGAGAACAGTCTTGTCATAGTTTGAGAAATTCTGGGTCAACACCAGATCTGAGTCATACTTGGATTTGTTTCAAAAAAAGTTATGAGAAATCTTTTACTGTATCTAAATAAAATTCTATAGTTGTATCACTGTTGGTATATTTTTTCACCATTCCATCTATTTTGAGTACACCAATTTTCTTACTCTATTAGGAGCCCTGAGTGTTTCTAATTCTATGAATGATGAGATGAAAATGATTTAAAAAATACCCTCTATTTGACTTTTTGCTGCTTTTTCTACCAGTCATCCCTGTTTGAGCTGGGTCTGTCCAACTACATTCATCATGCATCATCCTTGATATATAGAGCTGTATTTATTGGCATAGTTATTTTTTGAGTATTCCATTTATCCTTACTAGACCTTAAGGGTGAGGGCTATTACTTATCAAAGCTTTGTGTATCAGCTAATATAATGCTGTCATTGTTATAGGTGTTTAATAAATATTTGTGGAATTAAACTCTGGACATATGTACACTTACTAAAAGGGACAATTTGAATTTAATTCAGTTTTTTTTTAAAAAGCATATTCTATAAAAATGACTATTTACTAGAATATTAAAAATAGTGATGTATTTGAAATCAGAAGATCTGGGTTAGAATCTTCACTTTGCCACTAATTATTACCTATATGAGCTTGTTCAAACTATTTAACTTCTTTGGAACTCAAGGTCTTCAACTGTAAATAAAGTTATTTGATTAGATAGAGATAGTTAAACTCTTTCAGCTATAAATTTATGATTCTACGATTATGTTTTTCTAGATGATGACACATGATCATGCTGAATCTTTCAACTTTAACCACTGTTCTAGGAAAAAAAAATAAAATTTTTTGAAGAATTTCTTCTATGTATAAGAAAATTAGTTGGCTGCTTAATATGTTACTTAGGGGTGAAGATTTCCTTTTCCAGCACTGATTTATGTTAAAACCTGAAGTTTCCACAGCACTGAGAGACTTTTTTTAACCTGGTTAAACTGATAATATGCTTTCTGGAAGGTTCCAGTTAAATATGTAAACCCAGAATTAACACAATGATATAGGCAAATGTTTTTGCTGACAACATAGTTTATTAGGGAGAATACAAAATCTTGATATAGCAAGAAAAGATTTTTCCAGAACAGATCCATATGAGGCTCCACAGCAGAGATAATTTGGGCATCAAGAGGAAGCTTATAAAAAGCTGGTACAGAATCAAATTTTGTTTATTTCTTAAGAGTGTTTAGACTTCTTACTTCTTTGAGTAATGTATATATGTCTTACTTTCTTGATAACTTCCCTTCAAATTTTATTGGTATGTCCAATCCATACTCTTAAATAGCTGTACAATTTAGCTAACATTTAGTTTCTTCATATGTAAAAAGCCCAATGTGAAGTTCTAAGGATGCAAAGATGAAAGAGAATATTGAAGTGCCTACAATTTGCAAGTGACAATAATACAAATTAGTTTGGATGAGTACAAAGGAGAAAATCAAATTGACATGAGAAAGAAAATTTAAAAAGATGACTTCTGCCTAGTAGATATTATGGGAAGCTTCATTGAGAAGGTTGTAACTAATTGTATCTTGAAATAAGGGAAGAGTTTCAATACTTGGAGATGAGATTGATGAAGGAGGAAAAGATATACCATATTCTAGGAATGGGTTATCCCCCATTTGATCATAGGAACAAATGTAAGAGTTCATAATAAGAGTAGAAAACAATGGATAGGCCAAATTGGAGGGAATGTATAGTAGTGATGTAAATGTAAGTGTGAGTATTATGAGGAAAGTCTGAAAAAATAGGGTGGCAGCACATTATAAATGGTCTCAAGTGCCAGGCTAAAGAGTTTGTACTTTAATTATAATGGGGATTTACTGAATGATTCTAAAGGGAGGGATCAAATGGTAAATTGACAAAATTATGCAGTCAACATTGTGAAAGGATAATTAAAGGGGGTAGATGTTAGAAAGCAAGAAAATCAGATAATAGGCTTTTTACAAAATTCCAGGAGACTAGGTGCTAACAGAGGTAGTAACACTGAAAGATGACAGGTTGAATTGATGATTCTGCTCTTAAGTTAACAAAGGGTTGAGTCAAATATAGCTTTAAAATGCTAACTGGTGACTGGAGTGATACTGATACAAATTGTGATTATATAAATGTGATGGAATATGAAGGAATATTATTGTACTGGAAGAAATGAAGAGAAAAATGATTTCAAAGCGACCTGGAGAAACTGTATGAACTGATGCAGAATTAAATAGCAGAACCAGAAGAACAATTTACATATTGAAATCAGTATTATAATAATATATTCATTTGGAAAGACTTAAGAAATCTAATAACAAAATGATTTATTGATTCCAGAGGGCCGATAAACAAGAATGCCACACATTTGATGACAAAAGGAAATGATAAATTCATATGTAAAAAATGCAGTTTTGTGTGTGTTCAAGGTAAAGTTTTCTTTTGTTTACTTTGCTTATATGATAAACAAATATGTATATATATAATATTATATAATATTTATCATTATATGTTTTATTTGTATAGTAGAAATGAGAGGAAAAAAATGAAGTTTAAGTGTTGGATAGTTTGACTACCTTGCTTTTTAAAAAAATAAAAAAGGCTGACTTTCTTGGTAGGGAAGGAGGAAGGATACATTAAAAATAATAATGCTATAAAACCAAATGATATAAATATAAGATAAAAATAAAAAATAATTGGTATAAAAATAAATGAATGCACTAGAAAGAGGGGAAACTTGATTTTTGGGATACATAGTGGCCTGATATCATTATTCACTCCCTTCTGTGGTTCCCAATTTTGGAATTTTAGTGGTATGTGCCTAGACCAGATACTCTGCTTACTCCTTCCATAGGGCAAAACATACTTTCAAGTCGTGACCCTTACTCCCTCCACTACTCCTTCCTGTATTTCTCTGCATGTATGTAGGGAAAAGAAGGACAACCCTACCTATTCTTAGGCAGCAAGGGTAACTAACTTCCCTTCCTTTATCTAGACAAAACATTCTCATTCTGGCCTTGACAAATCCAGAAAAAAATTGTTAATCAATATGTATCCTGCTCTCTCAATTTATTGTAGAATTACTGAAGAATGTTTTTCTCTGGTACATTCCCATATTTTTTTCTCGTTTCTCCCCTTAGCTAATGCAAAGTTACTGTCTCCCTTTAATATAAAGTTTCTTAGAGCCTACAAGTTATTAATATATCTGTGGATAGATTTCAAAAGGTGTTTGAACTTATTCAGTAACATATTTTCCCTTTTGTTTAACTTTCTGTTAGTCTTCTCCCAACCTTTTAAAGAGATATTGAAGTCTCCTATCTATATTTGTGCTACAGCCTATTTTCTTCAAGCTCAGATATCCTGAGGTTTTTAGGACATATAAGTTTATTATTAATATTGATTTGTTGTCTAAGGATCCTTTTCAGTATAATATAATGTCTTTGTTTATTCTTTTCTAAATTTTGAAGTTACTATTATTATTTTTTGCTTTTCTAGACTTCATCAACTTGAATGGGGAAAATGCATTATTATTTTCGCCAATTTCTAATTGAAATTTAATCTTTCTTTAAATTATTTAAAAAAAAACTAAACATATTCTGAGAAGAAGCCCATATGCTTCATTAGACTGCCAAAGGAATCCACGAGACCAAAAAAAAGTTAACAAACTATGCTCTATTATAATTACCCCTCACAAACCATTTCTTGAATAACCAGGGATCATTAGGATGCAACTGATTTTATTTAGCTTGCAAATCCAAACTACTTGAGTGAAATGATTAAGATCACTTTAAAGAACAGAGCTAAACTTTGCTTTGTTTTTAAATTTAAAGAAATTAAAATTTACAACTTACCCCAAAAATGTAAACAAAGTTAGATATGTAATAAAAGAAGATTGAACATGGAACTATGAATTTCTAATATGTATAACTTGCTTTTCTTTAAAGTAAATAATTACTTTAAACAGTATTTTTTTCCTGAGGCAATTGGGATTTAGTGACTTTCCCAGGGTCACACAGCTAGGAAGCATTACATGCTTGAGGCCATATTTAAACTCAGATACTCAGGGCTTCAAGGCTGGTGTTCTATCCATTGTGCCATCTACCTGCCCCCAATTGGTATCTTTTATGGCTGTCCTGTTTGCTTTAATTTTTTTCTATCTCCATTTTTTATGTATTTGAAAATTGTTTCATTGTTCTCTATTCTTTCTAGGTGAAGGCAATGGGATAAAGAATGGAATTGGGAGACTAGCACTCATTCTCAAATCCAAAACCAACAAGAAGCTACAAATTCCATTGACAATCTTATCTGCTTGCTGAATGTTGAATAGTAGTTAACTACTGTGCTCAGGACACTTGCCTTTACCATTGCTCAGTTCTTTATCTCTCAACCTGACACACAGACAACAAAGTCACTGTCCCTCTCCACTCTCCCATTCTGAAAAGCTACTCTGTCTACTGTAACCTCCTCAAAGACACTTAGCCATGTAACTTATGCCTCCAATTAATGGAGTTGCCATGGTGGTAGAAAAAAGATTTTCAAAGGCAGCAGTGGTAGCCTTCTCTGAGGCCTTTCCCCCCCAGAATTTCCCTTTCTAATGCCTTGTATCTCTATGCACACCTCCTATTGTTGTCCATAGTATCTTCTGTTAGTTAGGTCCTGCATTACACTGTTATCTATTCTAATTTCCCATTTATACTATAAATTCCATGAGGATAGATACTCTAGCTTTTAGAAATTTATTATCTCCCTTAGTAGTTAGTATAATGCTTTACATACAAGTTGTTCTTAATAAATAATTGTTGAGAGCCAAAAGATTTAGTTAATTATCATCTCTGGTAAAGACATTGGTCCTCATAATTAAATATAACTTTTTCTACAGTTGGACAATTTTCCCATCTTGTCCCAACAGGAGAATTGATTTATATTTTCTTTCATCTGCCTCCAGATGCAATTCTTCAATAAACATAATCTTCCTTGCATACGGTAAGTGTTTAATAAGTCCTTGTTGAATGGAATCCAGCCAAATCATAATGTAATCAGAAGTTTTGTTTTTCTTGGTGAAGCTAGGGGAAAGGACATTTTTCTCCTGAGTGTCTCTGCTGAGTCTTTAAAAATTATCTGCATTCCATTTTTTCCCTCTTTTCTACTGCCTTCAGATTTAATATATGCCAGGAGGAAGACAAACAGCTATATTCTACTCCCTAATTGGATTAACTGATACTTTTTTGGACCTATTTCATCATTCAGGGTCAGAGTGGGGAAGACCTTTCCTTTGCTTTCACAAAAGATACCTCCATGTGTTACTGAAGGATGGATGAGGGTCCAGATTCAGAAAGCAAAACCAAAACTCTGTAAAAGAGAGATTCCATTTGCTGATTTGTGAATTTTATTTTTTTTCCTGGCTTGTTTTAGGAAAGATGGTTTTATTTCAGAAACTGAAACACCAATTTAGCCCTGCTACACAAATGGAGACCTGTAATATATACTTAATTCAAATACTCGTCTAGATGTTCTTGCATATTAATACAGTATAGTAAATATTTTTTAAGCACTTACTGTTTGTTGGTCACTATGCTATGCATGTTAGAATTACAAAGCTTGAAAAAGTAGCTGTTCTCCTAAAAGTTATAGTCTAGGATCCTTTATGTCTTCTGGCCTTATATTTTGTCTTCTGTCTACTAAATAAATTAAGTTTCAACTTCTAAGTAGAAAGAAGGAATTAAACTACCAGGGGAGTAAAAAACAAACAAACAAACAAAACTTCTAGGGAGCAGAATCAAGGTAAATTGAGGTGGATATATTTAATTCGATTTGGATCTGTTGTTCATGGAGCCAAAATGGCAGAACAAGGAAAGAACTTGCCTGAATTTTTCCATATTCACCTCTAAACAACCATAAAATAACATCTCAAAATGAATTCTTCAGAGGAAGAACCAACAAAAGGACAAGGTGAAAAAAATTTCTAGTCCAAGGAAAATCACAAAATCAGCAGAATTTCACTGGGGTAAAAGGGGAATGCCGTCTATTGTCTGGGATAAGTAGCAGTCAGGCTCCAATCCTCAGAATAGGAACTAGCTCCCAGAATAGCCCAACAGAAAGGTCTGTGGCTTCAGGCCATCAGTGCAGTCCTCCCAGTTCATCCACACTCCTGTAAACCCAGCAGTAAAGCCCTAGAACCCCTGGCCCCAGGCACAGACCATCATTGAGGCCCATAGCCCTGTTCTAGTTGGTGGTGAGGTTCTGTGTCCTCAGCAGAAGCTTGAGACAATGCCCCCCAATACAATTGCAGAGCCAAACTTTAACACAAAAGTAAAAAAAAATAGGAATGGAAAAATGAGAAAAAAAAAAGAAAAAAAAAAGAATATAACCAGAGAAAGTTACTGTGGAAGATCAAAATACAAACTCAGAAGAGTACAACAAAATCAAAATTCTTACCTATGAAGGCTCAAAGAAATATATGAATTGGTCTTAGGCCCCAAAGGAAATCTTAGAAGAGCTCAAAGAGAATTTTAAAAATCAAATAAGAGAAATAGAAGAAAAATTGGGAAAAGAAATGAGAGTGCTGTAAGAGAATAATAAAAAGAATCAATACTAAATGAAGCACAAAAATGGAAAAATGTATAAAATATCACCAAAGAAGACAACTCCTAAAAGTTGGAATTGACCAAATGGAAAAGAGTGTTCAAAAGCTTACTGAATTAAAAATTCAGAATTGGACAAATGGAAACTAAGGGCTCCATGAAGCATAAAGAAACAATAAAACACAATATGAAAAAAAGATGGAAAAAAAGAAGCTATCTCATTGGGAAAAAAACAAAACTGACATACATAATTAATCCAAGAGAAATAATTTGAAAATTCTTGAATTCAGTGAAATCTTATTTCAGGAAATTATCAAGAAAAACTGGCCTTATATCCTAGAACTGGAGCATAACTAGAAATTAAAAACAAGCCACTGATAATTCCTGAAAGGGATCGCCAAATGAAAACTCCTAGGAATATTATAGCCAAATTCCAGAACTGCTACTTCAAGGAGAAAATAACGCAAAAAAAAAAAAGACAGAGAAAGAAGCAGTTCAAATATGGAGCCACAGTCAGGATCACACAGGATTTAGTAGCTTCTACATTAAAGGATCAGAGGTCTTGGAATAAGATATTCTAGAAGTCAAAAGGATTAGAATTACAACTAAAAATTGTATACCCAGCAAAACAAAGTATAATTCTTCCAGAGGAAAATGGATCTTTAATGAAATAAAGGACTTTCAAGTATTCCTGATGAAAAGACAATCCTGAACAAGAAATCTGATTTTCACATGCAAGATTCAAAAGAAGTATACAAAGATAAACAGGAGAAAGAAAACATAAGAGATTCAATAGGATTAAATAAACAATTTTATATTCTTCTATCAGGAGATGATATTGTAAGTATTAAGAATATATCATTATTAAGGCAGTTACAAGGAGTATGTAAAGATAGAGGGCATGGGAATAAAATGCCTATGATGGTATGATTTAAAAAATGAGTGAAAAAGATGATTGCACTGGGAGAAAAGAGAGGTAAAATGGGATAATTTATTTTACAAGAAGAGGAGTAAAAGAACAAATTTAGCGGCATGGTTAGTGTTGGGGTGGTTGTAGCAGGCAATGTTTGAACATTTGAATTTTACTCTCATCAGAACTGGCTCAAAGAAGGAATAAAAATACATATTTGGTGAGAAATCTATCTTTCACTGTAGAGAAGAAGGAAGGGAGGGGAATGAGAGAAGGAAAGATGGATAAAAAGGAGGATAGATCGGAGGAGGGAGTGATCAGAATCAAAACACCTGTGTGTGTGTGTGTGTGTGTGTGTGAGAGAGAGAGAGAGAGAGAGAGAGAGAGAGAGAGAGAGAGAGAAATGAATTTTAATTTACCCATTAAATTTAAGTTTTTAGCAGAAAGGATTAAAAATTTGAATCTTTCAACATGTTTACAAGAAATACATTTCAAGCTGAGACACAGATAGAGCAAAGGTAAGGCGCTGGAGCAAAACCTATTAAAATTGAAAAAAAAACATGAAAAACAAGTGTGGCAACAATGATCTCAGACAAAGCAAATGCAAAAACATATCTAATTAAAGAGATAAGAAAGAGTGATTGCTGAAAGGTACTACCAATAATTCAACTATAGCAGTAATAAACACATAAGAATGAAATGGTGTAGCATCTAAATTTTTAAAGGAGAAGCTAAATGCGTTTTAGGAGAATACAGAAAGTCAAACTATACTAGTGAAGGATCTCAACTTGTCTTTCTCAGAATTAAATTACCTGAATCACACAGTTTTCCCAATAGTTACAGAAAAAAAATCTTTTGACAAAGTACAATATTTTGCAATAATCTGTGGAGAATATGCTATGTTTGCATTATTGATTGCGTTCTTCATATCTATCTATTTACAAAGTACAAATTGATTTCAGCTCTAGATGAGAAAGTGAAGAATCTAGAGAGATATATCTCTTCTTTCTAGGCTGTTAGGGAAAAAGAAATATTGAAAGAAAAGATAGAAGCAAAGAAAAAAATAAGGAAAGAAGGGGAAAAATATAATAAGTTAGAAGGAAAGAAAGAGAAGAAAGGAAATATGAGAACAGACTAGCATCCTGGGACTTGTAATACAGAGAGACAAACATTCCAATTCAGCACATAGAATAATTTCTAAATATATTGATCTTTGTGTTGAAAGAGTGAATTGAGTCATGCTTTGGAGTTCCTGAAGTAAGTCCTTACAGATTTAGTCTGTAAGAAAGAGATTGAGATGATGAAATAAATAGGCACAGCAGTAGCAGGATCAGCTTTTCCAGCTCCATCAGATTTAATGATTTGAGTCAAAGAAAATCAATAATAAAAGGACAATGGTAAAAGGAAAATACAAAAGTAAGGCTAAGCTACAACAGAGAAGGGAAAGACTGAGAATGATCATTGATCCCTTAAGGAATATCAGAGGAGACTTGTCCTAAAGTTCCTATTTGTACCCAACTTTTAAAACCAAGGAATTTACATGAATAAGTATATTCCCAATTATAGGGTTCTTACTGATAAGTTGGGAGAGTTGGGATAACTTCGGAGGAAGTAGTTTCTTGTCATTCCATCAAGTGAACAATTACATGGGAATATTCAGAAGAAAAAAAAAGTGATAGTGACTGATGATTTTGCAGTCCTGAAGTAGTTTATTTATTGATCTGACATAAAAAGGGGATTTAATATCTTTCTGAGAATATATCTGTGGAGGAAAATGAAAGATATCTGTTGAGATTTGGAAACTACTACCTAATTGTATTTTGCCTGTGAATGAATTAAATCACCAGAAAACAATATGGTACAATAGAATGTTGGCTTAGATTCTGAAATCCTATCTCTGGCTGTGGGATCATAAATAAGTTATTTAATCTTTAAATTTTGGTTACTTCACATGTGAAATAATATATTTAGACCAAATTACCTTTAAAATCCTAACTAAATCTAAATCTCTGAGTAGCCAGAAAAATATTGGATTAAAGAAGTCCTGGACAAGAAACTAAAGACATCAAGATTGTAAGTGCAAAATTGACTGAAGATAAGAAATTCAGAAGAGAGGCAAATTTGGAGATTGTGTATTTGTTTCCAAATATAATCTCTAGATTTCTGGACCATGACTTAAAATATAGGAATAAAATGGACATCAAACTCAGCAAGCACTGGTAAAATATACTTTTAGGAACCTTTTTGAATCTAGTTGAGAAGATGAAAATTACATACATATATATGTGTGTGTGTATATATATATGTACATATATATATATATATATATATATGGGATAATTAGTCATGTTGATATTCAATATCCAAGAATATATCCAATAGTAAAACCTATGGCTTCACATTTTTATATGCAAAGGCAAATTATCAAATCATGTTAAATTACTCCAACTGTTTTTTTTTTGATAGAACAATTAGGTAGATACAGAGAATTTTATGATTATAGTTTATGTAAATGTTACTAAAATATTTGATAAACTTTCTCATGCTAAGCTTGTGGATAAGATGGAGAGATACTGGCTAGGTGATAATTGTGTTAGACAGATTTGGAAGTAATTGAATACCTAGACAAAATGCATTGGCATTAATGGGTAAATATAAATTTGGAGGAAGGTCCATAGTGAATTGTCCCAGGGCCTTTCACTCCATGTTTTTTAATATTGTTTTATTAGCAACTTTACTGAAGCAAATGGAATGTTTGCCATGAACCCATGCCCACAGAATAAGAAGAGATTGAAAGCATAATTATCATATCCTTGATAAGTTAAAATAATGAGTTTACTTTAAAAAAACAAAATTATTTTGAGTAATTGAAAACTTCTATTTTTATGTTCAAAGAATGAAAATTACCAATGCAGGATGGGAGAATGGTCAGATAACCATTCCTGGGAAGAAGTTGAGATTTTAGTGAATTACAAATTCAGTACAAGTCAGCAAGATGGTATTATAGTCCCCAAAGATAATCCTATTTTAGTGTGCTTTAAGGGAAGACTAATATCCAAAAACAAAAAAAAAGTTAATGGGTCCAATTCCATGACTTAAGCAAAATCTGTTTGATAAGTCATGATGTTAAGGAACATGGGAATGATTTAATAGGTAATATTTACATAACACGTTCACATTGTCTCATTTGAACTTCATAATAAATCTAAAATAGGTACTATACAGCAGATATTAACCCTATTTTATTTGTGAATTAAAATCTCTTTCATGAACTGCTGCCTTCTCTTCCTTCCACACCCATGCTTTATTATTGAGAAAATAAGATAAAAACAAAAAAAAAAAAAACACTTTACTACAAACACCTATAGTAATGCAAAATTAATTCTAGCAATATCTTTACTTCTCTGTGAGGAGGTGGCTAGCATTTTTATCATGATTAGTCATTGTGTTGATAAGAGGTTCTAAGTCTTTCAAAGTTATTTGCCTTTACAATATTATTATAATTATTGTTTTTTAGGTTCTGATAATTTCACTGCATCAGTACAAATAATTCTTGAATTTCTCTGAAACTATTACTATCCTCATTTCTTTTTTTTCTTCTCTTATTGATAAAACTAACATTTTTAGTGCAACATTGAATAGTAGTGGTGATAATGGACAATCTTGTTTCATCCCTGACCTTAGTAGGAATGCTTCTAGTTTATCCCCATTACATATGATGCTTGCTGATGGTTTTAGATAGATGTTACTCATCATTTTAAGGAAAACTCCATTTTTAGGAATCTAGGCTCTTTAGTGCTTTTTTTTTTAAATAGGAATAGGTGTTGTACTTTTACAAATGTTTTCTTCTGTGTCTACTGATCGATTATTCTGTATTCTGTATGTAATAGATTCTGTATCTATTGATTTTTCCTACTTCCCTATATATGAGACAATTTTCTATGCAAATTAAGTATGTATTTTATTCCATCTTTGAGTAAAATCTGATGAGATTAAGGTTCAAATCATACTCATTTCATTCCTTCTTTCCTTCAATTGTAAAAGGTATTTTCTGCCTCTTCATGTCTCATTTTTATCTCATTTTACCTCTCCTTTCTTATTCTCCAATAATTTTTTCCACCAATAATTTATTTTTCTTATATAATCACATTAAAGTCAACTTATACCTACACCTCCAAGTATGCCTTTTCTAACTGCCCTCATAAAAATACAGTTATGTGTATCATAGAGTTTATATACAGTTATGTATATGGAGAGTTATATGTATCAAGATGTAAAAATTTTAACCTTTAAAAATAAGTTTTTTTCTTCCCTTTTAACCTTCTTAGGTTTCTCTGAGTATTGTATTTGAAGACCAAATTTTCAGTTTAGCTTTGATCTTTTCATCAAAAATGATTGAAAACCCCCATTTCATTGAACGTCCATATTTTTCTTCAGAAATGTTTGGTTTTGCTGGGTAATTGATTCTTGGTTATAGTCCAAGTTCCTTTGGCTTCCAAAACACTATATTCCAGGCCTTCTGATCCTTTATTGTGGGAGCTATTAGATCTAAGTGATCCTGATTGTGTCTCCTGGACATTTGAATTGTTTCTTTATGGATTCTTTCAGTCTTTTCTTCTTCATCTGATAATTCTGGAATTTGTCTACACTATTCTTTAAAGTTTTCATTCTTGGGCCTTTTTCAGGAAATGATACATTGATTCTTTCCATGATTATTTTGCCCTCTGATTCGAGGATATCAGGGAAGTTTTCCTTGATGATTTCTTGAAAAATGTTGTTCAGGCTTGTTTTTTCATCATGACTTTCAGGTACTCCAGTAATTCTTACATTGTCTTTCCTGGATCTTTTTTTTTCCCCAGATCAATTGTTTTTTCAATGAGATTTTTTATATTTTCTTCAATTTTTTTTCCATTTTTTTTGGTTTTGTTTTACTGATTCTCGATGTCTTATAAAGTCATTCACTTTGATTTGTCCAATTCTAATTTTTAGTGAATTATTTTTTCAATTTTTTTAACCTCCTTTTGCATTTGACCAATTGTCCTTTTAAAGAAGTTGTTTTATTCAGTGGATCCCCCCCCCTTTTTTTGTTAATTCTGTTTTTAAGCTGTTGTTCTTTTTTTTTTAATTTCACTAATTCTATTTTTTAGGAAGTTGTTTTCTTTTTTTCATTTCACCAACTTTATTATTAAGGACTTATTCTTTTAATCAAATTGTATGTTTCTTTTTCTAAACTATTGGTGCTTTTCCCCAGCCTTTCATACTTTTTTTCATATAACACCTATTTCTTTTCTGTATTTTTTTTTCTATCTCTTTTAAGATCCTTTTTGAATTCTCCCGTGATAACCTTTTGACCTGGAAACCAGTTTATATCCCCCTTTGAGGTTTTACCTGAAGATATTTTACCTTTGCTGTCCTCTTCTGTTTTTGGGTTCTGATCTTTCCGATCTCCATAGTAGTTTTTTATCATCAGAGCTCTTTTTGCTTTTTTGCATATTTTAAAAAGTTGATCTCTGGAAATTGTCCCAACTTCGTTTGCAATGGAACAGGGGCCCATCACTGACTGGGGTAGTGATACTGCAGGCACTGCATTGATTGAGCCTGGCCAAGGTTTACCTATTATGCTGAAGTTTGCAGGCTCATGAGTTGTTTTTTGTACTTACATTGGAGATCTGACAACTGGTCTGCTGATTCACTGCCCTTCTGAACCAGGACAGAGTAACCAATGCTACTGTATTTTGGCTGAGTGCCTCCTGCTAAATCTCCTGCATCATGCCACTTCACACCAGGTCTCCTGTGCTGGGCCACTATGGCTCACCTGCATAGAGCTATGTTCTTCCCTGCCCAATGAGACAGATCTTTTCTGGAATCCTTCCAAGATATTTGAAGCTGGAAAATTATTACACTCTGAATGTTTGTAGGTTCTGAAACTTCAAAACTGATTGAGAGACTTGATATAAAGTTGATTCTGAGGGTAGCTGGGAGAGCTCAGACAATATCCTGTCTACTTTTTGCTATCTAGATTCTGCTGGAGCATTCATAAACACAATTTGCCCAATCCCCTACTGATAAGAATTTCCTCATTTTCCCAATTCTTTGTCATCACTAAAGAACTGTTTTTGATTTATCCTCTTTATCTAAGTATTTTATGTAAGGTATTTAGAGCTTATATTGGTATTCTTAGTTCCTAATTAGGAAGACTCGTCTTAAAATCTGACTCAGACAGTGCTAGCTTTGTGACCTTGGAAAAGTCATTTAACCCTATTTGCCTTAATTTCCTATTTGTTAAATAAGATAGAGAAGGGAATTACAAACCACTCAAGTATTTTGCCTAGAAAATTTCAAAAATGCATCATTAAGATTCAGACATAGCTGCAAAATTATTGTAAAACAACAGCAAAGTAATTCTTTGTTATACTTGTTTGAGTAAAATTTTTTTGAGCAAAATTTTTTTGAGTAAATATTACTTGAGTAAATCAATTATTAAGGTAGTATAATTTTTATTACATTTATTTGGCCTATCAACAAGCAGTTATCTTAAAATATTTGGAGCCATTTTTATGTAAAGATTTTTTTTTAATTGTAGGGTGTGTGTGTGTGTATGTGTGTGTGTCTGTTCACACAGAATTTCAAGTATTTTATACTTTTTGTAGTTATTTAAAATAAAACTTCTTTATTTCTTCCTGTTGGATTTTATTGGTTAGATAGAAAAGTAATGATAAATTGTGTTTATTTTATATCCTGCAGTTTTGCTGAAGTTGTTGTTACAATTCATTTTACTTTACTTATAGAATCCCTGATAGTCAACTATCGTATCATCACAAAAGTGATAATATTGTTTCTATTTGGTTTTTGCTTACTCCAATTTCATTTTCTTGTTTTATTGCTAAAATTTATATTTCTTGCACTGTTGTGTCAATAGTAATAATAGATTTCCTTACTTTATTCCTGATCTTATTGGAAATGTCTCTCTTCTTTATCCACATTACAATTAATAGTGGCTCTTAGTTTTATATTATCATATAAAGAAAACTTTTAATTCCTATTCTTTTTTGTATTTTTGACAAGGATTTTTTTGTGTCAAGTTTTTTTTCCTGCATCTAATAATCCTTTGACTGTGTTCTTGTCTCTAATGTAATCAATTATACAATCATATATATATATATATATATATATATTTCTTATTATTGAATCATCCTTCCATTTCTTGCAAACATCCAGTCTGCTAGCAATGTATAATCTTTGTGATAATTTGATGTATTGCTTTGCTAACATCATAGTTTGTAATTTAATGCAATAGCGACATTAGTTTATTTTTTCTTTTCTTGTTTTGATTCTCATTTATTTATCACAATGACATTTGCATCATAGGAAGAATTCAGTATAATCCTTTATTTTCCTAGTTTTTGAAACAATATATGAAACATTGGAATTAATTGTTCTTTAACTATTTTATGGTATTCACTTGTAAATTCCTCTGATTCTGAAGTGCCCTTCTTTTGGCAATTCATTTATGACTGGTTTGATTTAATTTTCCAAGATTGATTCTCTTTAGATATTAACTTTCTTTCTTCTTATTCTTCTTTATTATGATAAATTGTTATATTTCCCTTCAGGTTGTTATTTTATATTTTACATCTATTTGTTTCTTTTAATTTCTTTAAAAATTTACTTTACTTAAAATCCTACCTTAGTTTACTTTCCCTCTTATTCTCTCTTTTTTTTTCTCCCCTTTCCTTCTTGTTTTTCTGTTTAGCAAAATATATATCTGTATTCTCCATATTCTTTCCAAATTTGGCTGGTTTAAATGAAAGGTAACTCCAAGTGTCATGCATTTCCTACCTATTCCTTCATCCTTTTGGGTATAACTTTTACTTGTATTCCTCCAAATGTAGGTGATTTAAAACAAACAAAAAAAAATCATCAAAGGAAACAGAAACATTTTATGATCCTTAAAAAATTATTCCATTATCTGTTTCTACTGCAACATGACTTTTGGCTTGCTCAATTAAGGCTTATATCAATGATGTTATCACAGGTGTTGGTAAACAATTTCTATCTTTAGTGTCCTTTGGGCTACAGAATATCCATAACAAAGAAGGAGATTGTTCATCTCAAGAAGAGGAATTCAATCTTGGAGGCCAATAATTAATCCGGGAAATTAACTTCCTGGATGAATCACCCTATTGTCCTGAAATAGCCCATATATCCCCTCTTCCAACCCTCAAGCGAAATCTGTATTTAGCTAGAGGTATAATGATGATCATAATGATAACAACTCATAGCTTATATTTGTATTGTGTTGCATGTTGTAGATCTCTTTGTACTTACAGGATCACAAGATTTTAAGATGGAAGGGCTCTTCTATATTATGTAATTCAAATCATTCATTTTGTGAGGAACTTGAGTTCAATGAAGATCAGTAGATGGAGATTAAGTCTGATGTGTCCATTCACATGCTTCTAGTAAGTGAATTGTTAGGATCTGGACCAGGATCCTCTGCCTCTAAATCTAGGGTCTTCTAAATACATAAATACTGAGGAACTCTACATTTTCTAATATGATTTTCCCAACAATATTGTATGACTGATAGTTTTGTCTTTTGTAAAGGAGAGATAATAGTATACTGAATTTGAATAAGGCAAGCCAAATCGTTTCACAGTTTCATATATAAAGACTAAGACTACTTAGTCATCTAATTGAGTCTAGTCCTTTTCTACAGTTGCAATTGTTTTAACATTATCATTCCATGGTTTTGGAATTGCTGTTTTTCCTTGTCTTCCCTCTTGAGAATTTGTCAAATAATGTATGAAAAAATACTTAGAAATACCTTGAAGAAAAGCACTATAGAGTGGGGTCAAGATAGTAGAGAAGAATTGATTTTTACTTTAGCTTCTTCAATGATTCTCCCACAACAATCTAGAAAATGTGCCAAACTAAAAGTAAAGGAGGAAATATTAAAAGGAATCAGAAATGAAAGAAAAGGAATGCCATGACAGCAAAGTCAGGATTATAAAAAATTCAGCAGTTACCATTATAAAGAAATGAAGGATTTGGAAAATATTTCAGAAGTCAAAGAAATTAAGATTATCCTAAATATATCCTAAGTATATCCTAAGTATAATCCTAGAGGAAAAAAGGGGGGAAAATCATTGTATGAAATAAAGAACTTTCATACATTCCTGATGAAAAGACCAAAGCTGAATAGAAAATTAAACATTGAAACACGTGATTAAAGAGAACAATCAAAGAGTAAACATGAGCAAAAATACTTAAGGAACTTTTAGAAAGTTAAGCTGTTTACATTTCCAAATGGAAAGATGATACACGAAGCCTTTCAAAATTTTTATTATCATTGGGGCTTTTAGAGGAAGTCAATAGACAGAAAGCATGGATATGAGTCTATTATGCTGGGGATATCTCAAAAGTAGAATGAAAGGGACAAAAAAGGGATAGATTGGGAGAGAAGGGAAGGGAAAGGAAGAATAGGGAAAATTCTCTTACATAAATGGGGACATATAAGGAATAATTTGTACAATAGACAGTGTAGTAAGGGGGATTGGGCAATACTTGAAACTCATTGTCATCTGAATTGGTTAAAAGAGGGAATAATATACATACACATACATATAATTGAGTAGAAAATTCATTTTAAGAAGATATCTGTTATCAATTAACTATTGTGACTCATTGTTTCTTTCTCCTTTTTGGTGAGGAAATAATATTCTTCCATAACTGCCTTAGGGTGCTAGACCCTGTGTTTTTATGTAAAAGGCCTAGATTCAGGAAGATTTAAGGTTAAATATGACCTTGTACATTACTAGTTATGTGATCTTTGACAAGTCACTTTACTTCTGCACAGTTTTTTCAATTGCAAAATTGTAAGGATAGTAGTACATATCGCCAAGGGTTTTTTGAGGATCAAATGAGATAATATTCATAAAGTGCTTAGTATGGTACCTGGCATATAGTAGGCACCATATAGTGCTAGTTATTTATTGTTATCATTGCTATAATTTTGTAACCATTTCTATTATAATATCTTTTAAATATGTTATGGATCATTTTACAATTTTAAATTTATTTTAAGACTGGCATTCTGTATGTGTTAATTGCTTTAGATACCGTCTTTCAATTCAAGTTTTGATTTCAGGATGCCGGTGAGTTTCTTATTTAACTACATCTTTTCCTTTGAAATCTTTGTGCTGATGTGACGTATGGAGGAAACCAAGCTATTTGTAGGTTTTGCCTTCATCCACTGAATCAATATGACCGCCAGCTTCAGGCTCAAAGCCCATAGACTCTTTTCATGGTGCTAAGCATTTCACGCTTACCAAGTTGAAATGACATTTCATATCTGTGAAGAAAGATTCCAGAAGATGAAGGATATGTTTAATATGTTTTTGTGTGGAACTATATATCTTGATGTCATCCATATGCATCAAATGATTAATAAAATGTTTTGGCTTGGCTCCCTCTTTAATTTAGAAGCAAGACTTCATTTAATTTAGTTGAAAATGATGGATTTATGAATAGAAAGATAGATATGGATAGATAAACTCAAAATAGTTTTAAACTGCCTCCTAGGAAAAATGTTACTATTATCATGATCATCATTAATATGATGATCATGATGATGGTGATGATTGACAATGATGTTTGGAAATACTATTAGTCAAATTAGATATCCCCAAATAGAAAAGGCCTAGCATAACTTAAACGAGATGAGCATCCAAAGGATTCTTATTAGATGGGACCATTAATTTAAAAAAAGAAAATAATGCATTCATAAGGGAGCATTCCATTTTTTATAATTGTTCTTTTTGTGTGTTTGTGCATATTTTCAGTCCTGTGCTGAAAAAAAATGGTAGGGCCAATTTTATTGCCCTTCCTCCTACCACCATTCCTCTGGAACACTGACTTTAGTTTTGTTTCCAATTAAAAAAAAATCTATTGAAATATTTCCTTTGAGTGAAAAAGATATAAAAAGAAGGAAACTTTTCCAAAACAAATTGGATAAAAAATAGGACCAATTTATCTGATTTCTTCCTGTGTTTCTTTTAGAAATTCTTAGATTGGATCAAGTGATTAAGAGTCAGCTTCTGTTTTATAATTCTCCTCACAATAACATGGGATTGAGGAACTGTTTCAATTATCCTCCAGTTCCCTTCTGTCATTGGAAGAGAACTGCAAAAAACTTTCAAGAACAGTATTTTATGTCTTATGCTGGAGAATTATTCTATTATTTTCCTTGTTCCATTCCTTTGAATGGGAAATTTTCTGTTTTCTTGAATCAGATTTGATTTTCTATTTGTTCATTCATTTGTTAAAGTTCACCAAGAAGCTTCCTGATGCAGGTTGCTGAAAAGAAATGATTTTTTTAATATGAGGGAAATAATAGAGAATGTATAATATTGGGATCAATGCCTATCAGATAAACTTAGTCACAAAGTGAAACTTCTTTCTTTCTCATATTACTATCCATGATAATATGTGATATGTGACTCTGGATAGGTCATTCCACTTTCTAAGCATCTATTTATCCAAAAATAAGAAAGGTGCTCAACTGAGTAAAGTGATCAAATTACCCCACCTCATTTAAATTAAGTGATACTTTAAGTACTGAGTCTTTAATTAACAGGAAAGGCATTGTACAGGATCTGCTACTCACTGAGGAAACATAACTCTGCCTCAGGGTTCATTTCTAAAAATATTAAGACAGTTTGACCCACAGAGATTGGAGTGAATGTAAGCCAAGTTTGCTCTAACAATACCCTTAAGGAGGAAATACTTGAGGGAAGGAGAACTTCAACTTTGGCTTACTTCTCTTGCCCTATCTTTCTTTAGGCTAACAAAGAACATATAAATTTTGATGGATCTGTGGGATTTTGGTCTTCCTAGCTCTTTCTTAGTGTTATAAATCTCACTTATCAGTGACTGATTGCAGTGTCTTCACTGAAAGTCATGAATAGACTGTGTACGCAGCAAGAAAACCAGGACATGACTAAGGAAAACTTCTTGAGTACCCCCATAAAAGGAATGAAAGGGCCAGAATATGTGAGTCATGTAAACTAGCTATCCAAATCTGAGTCTAAGATTTTCTACATACTTGTGGGAGAGTGTGTGATAAATGATGGTTTGTGCCAAGTATATCAACTGTATGAACATATCAAAATAACTCCTTCTAAAATCTATTTAATTCTGACCAATTATGGTTATGATTATGACTAAATCTGATAACTACATAATAATGGTGGCAAGAAAGACATGAGAGGAGTTTTGTTAACTATACAGCATCAAAAAGACACTTCTCACTCAGCAAATTAGTGAATGTAACAAAAGATGGGAATAGTCAATATTAGAGGGGTTGTGGGAAGAATAGGCAAAGTAAGACATTGTTGGTGGAATTGTGACCAAACATATACAACCATTCTGGAAAGAAATTCTAAATTAGGCAAATATAATGGCTAAAGTATTAATGCCCTTTGACTTAGAGATTTCACTACTAGGTTTTTGCCCCATTGACAAAAAAAGAAGGGCTTCATAAACACCAAATAACAATTATTTTTGTTGTAACAAAGAAATGGAAACAAAATAGATACCCACTAATTGCAAAATAGCAAAATATTTTATGATACATGAATGCAATAAAACATTGCTGTGGAATAAGAAATATGAGAAACATGAAGGAATATGGAAAGTCTTACATGAATTGAACAGTGAAATAAACAGAACCAAAATATGTATATATATACATATATATAGTACCATGATAATGTAAATTGAAAGAACAACCACAAAATAATCAAAAATGAATGTTGCAAAATTATGAAGGACCATCTTTACTCCAAAGAAGAAATACCAGGTGATAATATGTGTTTCAGTCCTTTACAGAGGTGGGGCCTATAAGTTTGAACCATTACATATCATGCCAGATTTTTTTTTATTGATCAGTTTTGTTGATTTTTCTTTTTCTTTTTCTTTAAAAATATCCTTTTTATATAAGACAGCTCCATGAGAAGGGAACAGGAAGAAGAATGTGGAGGGAAATCTAAATTATGAAAAAAAAATCAGTATAAATCAAATTTAAAAATTACCTTTCAATCCTCAGGAAAACCTCTTAGAGCCTTGAGGGAACTTACGGGACCTGGGAATATTACTTATCAATGGGAATGGGAATCGGGATAATTGCCTCAAAATATGCAATTTGAAGTGAGAAAAATGTGCTTAAATGGCTACCATCATCCCTTCTATATCTCAGGATGAATTAGTTGTGGATTTAGTTGTGCAATAGGGTTAATTTGGCATAGAGGTTTTGTAGTTCCTTAGGTACTGCATTCAAAGCTGAATAACTATTCCTTGTTGTTTTCAAGAGTTCTATCCATTACTTAGTCTATAAGCTTGATCATAATTTACTGCTTTCCCTGAGTTGATTTCTGTGTCCTAGTTCCTAGGCTGGCGTTGATTTTGAATCCTTATTACCTTCTCTTTTTGCTTTCTGACCTTGTTTTGTATTTTCATCCTAACCTGTTTCATCTTTTACATAGGGAGAAGAATTTTTAAAAAAATAACGTTTATAGGGCTCTCTTAGATAAGCTGACTCCCTCTGCCAATAGAGATTGGTGTTTTCTCTGACACATATTTTTTAGAATGTTTTTTTTATAAAGCTTTTTATTTGTAAAACATGAGTGACCTTTCAACATTGACCTTTGCAAAAAACTTTTTTTTTCCCAAGCTTTTCCTTTCCTTCCCCCCACCCCCACCCCTAGATGACAGGTTATCTAATACATGCTAGATAGGATAAATTATATGACAAATACAATACATGTATACATATCTATACAGTTATCTTACTGCACAAGAAACATCAGATCTAGAAAGAGAAGAAGAAAAAAAACAACCTAAGAAGGAAAACAGAATGCATGGAAATATTTACAGAAAGCGTTAAAATGCTGTGTTGTGGTTCACTCTCAGTTCCCACAGACCTCTCTCTGGATGTATATGACTATCTTCACCGCAGCACAACTGGTTTGAATCACATCATTGTTGAAGAGAACCATGTCCATCCAAATTGATCATCGTATAGTCTTGTTGCTATGTATAATGTTCTCCTGGTTCTGCTGATTTCACTCAGCATCAGTTCATGCAAGTCTCTCCAATCCTCTCTGAAATCCTCCTGTTGGTCATTTCTTACAAAACAATAATATTCCATAACATTCATATACCATAATTTATTCAGCCATTCTCCAATTGATGGGCATCCTTTCAATTTCCAGTTTCTTGCCACTACAAAAAGGGCTGCCACAAACATTTTTGCACATGTGGGTCCCTTTCCCTCCTTTAAAATCTCTTTGGGATATAGGCCCAGTAGAAACACTGCTGCGTCAAAGGGTATGCACTGTTTGATAACTTTTTGAGCATAGCTCCAAATTGCTCTCCAGAATGGTTGGATCCGTTCACAGTTCCACCAACAATGTATCAGGGTCCCAGTTTTCCCACATCCCCTCCAACAGTTATCATTATCATTTCCTGTCATTTTAGCCAATCTGACAGGTGTGTAGTGGTACCTCAGAGTTGTCTTAATTTGCATTTCTCTGATCAATAGTGACTTGGAGCACCTTTTCCTGTGACCGGAAATAGTTTCAATTTCTTCGTCTGAAAATTGTCTGTTCATATCTTTTGACCATTTGTCAATTGGAGAATGGCTTGAATTCTTATATATTTGAGTCAATTCTCTATATATTTTGGAAATGAGGCCTTTGTCAGAACCTTTGGATGTAAAAATATTTTCCCAGTTTACTGCTACCCTTCTAATCTTGTCTGCATTCATTTTGTTTGTACAAAAACTTTTTAACTTGATATAGTCAAACATCTATTTTGTGATTAATGATGACCTCTAGTTCTTCTTTGGTCACAAATTCCTTCCCCCTCCACAGGTCTGAGAGGTAACCCATCCTACATTGTTCTAATTTGTTTATAATATCATTCTTTATGCCTAGATCATGAATCCATTTTGACCTTATCTTGGTATATGGTGTTAGGTGTGGGTCAATGCCTAATTTCTTCCATACTAGTTTCCAATGATCCCAGCAGTTTTTGTCAAATAGTGAGTTTTTATCCCAAAAAGTGGGGTCTTTGGGTTTATCAAACACTAGGTTACAATTGTCATTGAGTATTTTGTTCTGTGAACCTAACCTATTCCACTGATCCACTAATCTATTTCTTATCCAGTACCAAATGGTTTTGGTGACCACTGCTTTATAATATAGTTTTAGATCTGGTGCAGCTAGGCCACACTCATTTGCTTTTTTTTTTCATTAATTCCCTTGAAATTCTTGACCTTTTGTTTTTCCAGATGAATTTTGT
>JAJPUD010006656.1:43522-83838 GCA_023553655.1 Myrmecobius fasciatus | reverse complement strand
AGCTTGGTGCTATCCAAATTTATTTTGGCTGCAAAGAACTTTACAGGATCTAAGTGTTAGAAAGGATGTCAAAAGCCATTTAGTGCAACCAAAATGCCGACAATAATGATAGTTGTGGGAGGTAAGGTGGTGGGTAAGAGGGTAAAAAGTCCACTACCTCCCAAGGGAACCTATCCCACTTTTCATCATTTCTAATAAGTTGTTTTTCTTTTTTGCATCAAGATTCACTTTGTGTGTATGGAATTTCCAAACATTGCAGAACACATCTAATGCCTCTTGCATGAGATTTCAGTTTTTCAAATGCATAAAAACAGCTTTATTCAGAGGAACTACTGTCTATGCCTCTCCCATTTTTTTACTTGAATTTTGAACCCATTTAAGATGCTACTCTCCTTTACAAGGCAAGCAATATCAATAACATATGCAAAGTCATGCAAAACCACATTCAAGTTATTTAACTTCTGTGGATCTCAGTTTACTCACCTGAGAAATGAGGAAGTTGGGGAAGATGATAATTATAATCCCTTACAATTCCACATCAATGATGCTACTAGATTCCTACTAACTCTCCTTCGATTATAAGTTCATTGAGTACAGGCTATCCTTTTCATCTTTCTTTTTTAAATCCCTTACATAGCATGGTGCCTGGCACAAAGTAGGTGCTTAATCAATATTTATTGTTTGATCCTATTGGATAATATCTGAAGTTCCAATATGTCAAGATATATTTGAATTCTAACCTTGTCCTGCAATGTGATAGTTATTAAAAAGTTTGCCATTTCTTCTCTCATTCATGTGATTGATAATAGTCCCAAACAAGACAAAACAAACGCAAGATTCCTGCAGCATTCCACTAGAGACACCCTTCCAAACTGAAACCAAATTATTAATTACTGCAGCTAGTCATACAAGTTCTGAATACACCTATGATATTGTCTAATCTACTTCTCTCCATCTAGTGCTTGTAGAACCTAAAATGTTACAACTTTGTCAAATGCTTTTGCTAAACACAGGCACATTATATGTCTGTCATTTTCCTGATCTAGCACTCCAGCATGTTGGGGTAGTGATAGGATCTTGACTATCAGACAAATAAACAAAAAGAGAAATGAGGTTAGATTGTCATTCTTAATTAAGCTATGCCTGCTTTTTGTAATCACTGCTCTCCCTCCCCACCCTTTTTGGTATTACTCATTTCTTTAATAATATAGTATAGTTTTAAGTTGTTGTGTATGATTGTAATGGAATTTTATTGGGCTACAAGAAATGACAAATAGGATGATTTTAGAAAAACCTGGAAAGACTTACATATGCTGATATGAAGTGAACAAAGCTAGGAGAATGTTATATACAGTAATAACAATATTGTTCAATGAAGAATTATGAATGATAGCTATTCTCAGTAATATAATGATCCAAGACAATGCCAAAGGAATAATGATAGAGTATGCTATCCTCATCCAGAATTTGAATATAGACTGAAGCTTGTTATTTTCTACTTTCTTTCATTCTTTTTCTTTTATTTGAATCTTCTTGTACAAAATGACTAATATTGAAGTGTTTTTTAACATGATTGAACATATATAACCTATATCTGATTGTTACTATCTTAGGAAGGGGATAATTAGAGGAAAATAGAGAGTCACAGAATTTGGAACCCCAAATTTTAAAAAATGGTAAAAAATTTAAAAGATAATGAAGGAAGGCAAATAAAATACATAAAAAATATATTATAATTTTGCTAGAAATCAAATAAGATGCTTGGTTTATAATTTACAAATTCTGCTCTCTTCCATTTTTTTTGAAAATCAGAGTAATGTTTCCCCTGGTATTTATCAACCTTTTCATTTTTTCATAAGCTTTCAGAAGTTTTTGACAGTGTCTCAGAAATCACAGCTACCAATTCTTTAATTATATAGTTAAACTGGGATTGGGGATTGAGATTTACCAAGACCAGATAGATATTCTTTTATTTTCTCCCTTCTTACCTTGGATCTGAAAAATCTGTTATATATTTTTGGGTTACCCTTTTCAGTCTAAAAATCATTCTTCTTGGCAGAAAATTGCAAGCAAAATAAAAATTGAGAACTTTTATCTTCTCTTCTTTCTTATGAATGTTTGATCCATTCCAAGCAGAGGTACTATTTCTTCTTTGATTTTATTTCATTTTCTCACAAAACAAAACTAAAAACAAACTTCCCCAAATCCATCGTGTTATTAATAGAGTAATGTTCTAGTTGTGGGTCTTATCCCAACAAATTTAAATTAGATATATAATAACAAATATGCCTCTTTGCCTACAGGACCTTTGGTTCACCTTGATAGATATTCTCTGATTATTCATTTGGAAGCATCTCTATACACCTGACAAACAAGCAGACATGAAAGGAGAAAAAAAGACTCAGCAGTTTTGGTGGAGTGCTTTCAAGATAACCTGCAATCAGAATAATTAATTCAAATGCAAATGTGATATTAGTTCTTGGAAAAGCTTTATCTCATGAAATGAATCATCTAATTATAATTTTGAGCTTTGCCAAAAAATATAAAGGAATATAAAGGAATGAGATCTTAATTTTCTAGTGGATCTTATTTTCTCCTATTTTTGCTCTTTAAAACATTTATTATTGATATCTTTTATCTTTATTTAAGAGATATTTCTGGAAAGTTACCCTTTTTACCCTGATACCCCCACCCATTTTCCTATAAATTCTTTAAAAAATGCTAATTCACATTGAATCAGCTGTTCTACATTCCAACTTTAATTCAAAATCTAAGTCTGCACTTATCTATCAAATGATTAAACAAATTTAGTAAGCACTTATGTTACACTGTGCTAGGGACTTGGGATAATAATTCAACTAGATTTAGAGGGAAAAAATAACTTTGAGTCAAATTTAACTGGAAAACAACTAGTTAATAACTCATTGAACAAATTTTTCTGCTTGTAAAATATATGAATCTTTAGAGCTAGAAATAACTCTACAATTCTTACAATATAAGCCCTAATGTTCTAGGAAACTGTGACCCAGAGTAGCTTAAGTGACTACCCATGCTCCATAACTCGTTTGTATCAGATCTCAGTGAAAGGCAGCACATCTTTATTAAATATCTACTATGTACCAGGTATTATAGTATGATCTGGAAACAAAATTGTGACCTTCTAAGTTCTTGTCTCATGCTTTTTTCACTATGCAATATATGTATCTTTTTCTCCCCCATATATAATTCTTTGCCAATGAGAAAATCTATTTGGGTAGCTAAGCTTCTAAATGATTTTTGAAATAGGAAGTTTGATTTAATTCAATTTATTCTTTAAAAGTCAATTTGTGTTTTTAAAATCAATAAAAATCCATTTAAAAGTCAAATTATATATTCATGTATGTACAAATCAACTTTCCAAAGTGAACTTGACTTGTTAACAGTGTAACACTGGCTGGAAAGTAAAACTTCAGAAAATAGTTAATTTGTCTAAACAATCATTTTCATTTATAGAATGCTTTAAAGTCACACAAATATTATTTCATTTTATTTTCAAAACAATTTTAGGAGATAGGTGCTATTATTAGCCCCATTTTATACAAGAAGAAATCCAGATTGACAGAAAATTTGAATTTAGGTCTTCCAGATTCCAGGTCCATTTCTTGATATTAACTAGATCATCTAATTGTCTGCAGAATTCCAAATAGAATCCAATTGACTTTTTTCCTATTAATTCTATTAGTTCTTAGAGTAACATGTAAGCAGAGACTGAATCTTAGAGATTGTCTTGGAAAATTTTGGTAGCATAGTCATTTGGGAGAATTTATGATTATATTTCCTATTTCTATCAAACATGTCAAAGAAATTCCATTACCTTAGTGTGGGAATCCCAACTATAAATTCATAGTGCAACTACCTGAAATTTGTAAGTCCAAGATAATCAACTGAGGCCTTATAGAAATGAAATGATTTGCTGATTGATGGTCATATAGTAGGAATGAACTGTAGGATATAAATCCATGTCTTTCTAACTTCAAGTTTAACAACCTATCTGTAGTGTCATACTGGTTTAACTGCTGTTTCTGAACTCAATTCAAATGAATAGAAATCTTCCTTCAGGAAATTATGGCCCTAGAATGCTTTTTTCTAGCAAGAGGGTTACTGTGGGAGGGGAATTTAATTCTAATGGCTGTTTCCAAAAAGATAAATGAATTGCTCTTTTGGATTAAAATAAAAGCAGGCAGGAAGAGAGGTATGGGGGAGGAGCAATATAATTTTATAATTCAGATCATCTGAAACTCGCTATTCAAATGTGACATTAGATTTGTTACTTAATCTCTCTGGGCTTCCGGTTTACCATGCATAAAATGGGGTTCTAATACTAGATGGTTTCTGAGGTCACTCAGCATTAGATCTGTGAATCTATTATTATTTTAAATAGCGGATCTTAGGATTCCTCTGACAAGGTCTCAGGCAGCAAAATTGCTGCTTGGATCAGAAATCTGTGTTCTTGAAATAGTTGTTCTGCTTTACTGATTAGGGCCTAGAAATGAGTCAGCAGGTACAGTAAAATGTCAAATTGTGTGGAAAATTTAGTTACACAAGGAAGTGCTCATAGCCTTGTTGTCAATATTGATGACTCATAAGAAATCATTTTCTATATTCCAAAGTAAACTGAGGTTAATAGTTTGCAATAATAAATTTGTGTGGGGCTAAGGGGAAGAAATGCTGGGCAACTCTGAAATAGACTCATGCCACATGAAGGGAGATAACACAGTGCCATCCACATTTATTTATCAACTACTATATTCCTAGACCAGTAGACTGAAACTGAAAAGGATCTTAGATGTCCTCTGATCCAAACATCCCTACACCCAATTAACACATTTTACAGATATGAATAAACTGAGTTCCAAAGACATGAAATGATATGTCTAAGGTCACAGTAGTAAGTCAGAGGCAGGATTCAAAATGAGGTCTTCAGATTTTAAATCCAGTTCTTTCCACTGAACTATGTTGAATCCTCAAGGCTTTATGCTAGACAATGCAGATTGTTGTTATTGTTGTTGTTTGTCCTTCATTCTTGAGAAGAGGACCGTTACAGCAGGGATTTGATGCCATAATATACAAGTGAATTGGATTTAAGTGAGGGAAAGCTGTGCAAGGTTACCTGCCTTACTTTCCCCTTCAAAGCCATCTAGGTTCAGTGACCTGATATAAATCAGGTTGACTAGAGATGGCTCTGAATATGACAGTGCAGAAACAAAGACAGAAAATGACATTTTCTCAGAACTTGACAGACTTCAAGCAACTTACAAATTACTAGTTGTGTGAATTTTGGAGACTATGAAAAATATTAAAAATATTATTAGAGCAAAATAGGAGAAAGGAGGAATTCACACAAATATGCTGTAGTGAAATGAGGAAGAAAATACTTTTAGCTCAGAATGTGTATCAGAAAAGGTTTCACAACATTTAGAAGTATTCTGAAAAGCTGAGATTAAGAGTTAATATTTGATAAGAAGAGGGGAAAAGTCAGAGGTGGGATACAAAATGCCAAATTCAGGGAATAGCTAGAATTGCAATGTAACCAGAATCTCCGCATTATTTGGAATAATAGGAAATCTGGTAGGAAAAATATGGTGGAGTAGATTATTGAGGACCTTAAATGCCCAGTTAAAGAATTTGTAATTTGTCATGCATATAATAAGAACTTAAGTTTTTTTTCCTATGAAGATAAGATGGCCAGATTTGTGTGTAGCAAAGGATTTTTCTGCTTTGTTGTTAATTCTTTTTTAAAGAGGATCATTGATATGGATGATATCTTGATAGGCACATCAATTTGATTTAAGTGAGACACAGTTGCACACAGTCATTGTTTCACTCTTTTTTCAGACTCCTCCAGATCAAGTGGCAAAATAAAATTCAAGATTAGTGATAGCCCAGGATGCAAGGGATGTAGTGGATAACCATGGTATCTTTGATGTCTGACTGATCTCTAAGCTTTCTACAATACCTGCTTCAGCTCCTTTCATGCTTTCATGCATAGAACAAATTGTTCTATGTATTCTGTTGGAGAAAGTCTTTGCATGTTGGGGGAGACATCCACCTAACTTATCAGTGAACTTGAGACCTACTCATTAGCCTCAACCTTGCTTAATCTATCTGCTGAGATTCTTTTACCAAGGTGTGTCTGCTGTGCATGCTATATCTTCTTGGAGGCACAGATGAATATTGGGTGGCAGTTGGACACTAAAGATGTATGAATAGCCCTGAAAAGGTCTCAGCAAGCATTCATACCAGAGATACTAGTCCTCTCCAAACTTCCCATAAGCCTCAATTATTGATTCACCATTCTCCATGCCAAATAACCATATAAAAACTTTAGGAGGGAGGGGAGGACTTGCTTCTAACTATGTTCAATTCCTTGCATGCAGACCTTGTGATAAGAGAACAAGAAAAAGTTCTCAAATTTAGCTGATAAACTGGAAGAAATGATGACTGATTAGATGTACAAAAGTAAACTTTCTTCTTCTTTTGGAGATTATTTTCTCTGGCATCCTGAGTGTCAAATAGGAGAAAGATTCAAATGCCCTATCTCCTAGTTAGCCTCCATGTAGTTATAAGCCCATGTTCTGTGTAGGCAAGTCTGAGCATGGGTTTGGACTATTTCTTGTATTTTTATTCTTTCCTGATTTTAGGCAAATGAGTATCCTATAATGAGCATTTCTGGAAAGGGGGACAGAAACCTTGCAAGTTAAAAAAATTATGAAACTAATGGGAGGAACAGTCAGCTGAGAGTCTGTGAAAGATAGCCACAGGAAAGTAGACTGACTTGATTGTACAGTGAGTGGCAAGCCAAGGTGAAATATCAAAAGACTAGTAATCTTGAAAACTGTTTATGTCCTGATGAAGTTTAAATAACTTCCTAGCCAAATGTAGCCATAGATATAGGCAAAGCTACTGAATGCTGTCAATCATATTGTTTGTTATTGTGCACTATGATAATTCCATGTTTAGTATTTCTTATGATTTTTTTCATTTTTATCATTTATTTCAGTTTAGAAATAAGATACTTCTGTCATGCCCTATTCACATTTGTATATTAAATACTTTTTTTCCCCAAACTCCTGGCTTTGAAAGACCCAGACATGAACCATGACTAAGCATTTAGCAAGTTTTTCCTAATGGGGAAATTTAATGATTTGAAAAGTATAGGAATATTGGAAATCTAATTTTAATTAGAAGTTATAATTGCCTAGCACTGAGCCAGGTATTTACTACTTGTCTATACTCCTAGCTCCTGTGGGCTTCAAGCCAGATATAACTCTGGAAGATTGTATCTTTTATAAATAACACTGGACCCTACATCAGTAAATTGAGATCTCCCTCTGATTCTGCCACAATGTGACCTTGTTATTTAAAGGACCTCAGTGATCTAGTCTTAGCTTCTTCATTTGTGAAAAGAAAGTATTGGATATGGTCAACTACAGAATCCATTTCAGTAGTAAATTCCATATTGTTTTGACCCTATTGAATCTCTTCATGTGTTATCACTAGAATAAGAACCTAGAGGCATTTAACACAATCAGAAAATCTCAGATTTGGAAGGAAACTTCTAGGCTGTTAATCCTATGAGAAAGAAAGCCAAATAGAAATCTCCTCTACAGAATCCTTAATAAATAGTTAATATAGAAGGTTTATTTAAGAAGAAAGAAAGACTTGCATGAGAGCCTAGAAAAGTTCATTCTTTTCCCTCAAAAGATGTACAGACAATAATATGTAGTGGATAATAATATTTAATGGACAAGAGATTGCTTTTAATTGCAAGACATTCTTTAAATATAAATGATGGTGAAGATAATGGTGAAGATACTATAAAGACTAAGAAAGTAGATGATAATAAAGAAGAAAACTAGATTCTCCATATATTTCAAGATTTTGTGAAACAGCTAGATACCTTTCAAATTGGAAGGGAAAAATTGTACTTAGAAGAAAGGGGAAAAGAAAATAGAATGTATTCATTTGTCTAAAGTTCATTAAGATATGGGTATGCTTTCTTAAAGTATTATTTTCTTTGTTTCTTAAAGCATGAATTTGAATATTGAGTTGATTTTGTGGCATTCAGAAATTATTTGAGCATATCATTGAGGGGAGATTGGCTCAGATGACTTCTAATGTGACATCGGGGACATAAAACCCTTCCTGCTAATCAGGCCAATATACTGATTAGCTAATGTAATTTCTTTGGGGATGGAGTATCAGGGATTAATGTTTTCATTTATTATATTTTCTTAACTAAGCTGACTATTTTTTAAACATTAATGTGAAGTCTTGAGGATGTTCTACATTTATAGTGTTTTTATTCCTATGTTGTTTTAAGTCCCAACACTTCCTCCTCCCCCACCAGAAGACTTTTTTGTAGCACTCTCTTTAAAGGGTTAAAGAAATTTTTCTTAGCAAGCCATCTACACATTATACTTACAACAAACTAAGCACTTAAATCAATAACAACAAACCATTAGAACAGCTGGTAATTAACCTTTTGTCAGTGCAAAAGATTATTTAGAAAGCAGCAGAGGGCAGGGTCTTATGCATAAGTGGGATATTAGCTGAGAACCTGCTGCTTCAAAGCCTATTTTAATCAAGCATTAGAACTCTGGAATGCAGTGTGATTTTGATTTTATAATTGGTACTTTTCATATCAGACTTCTCAAAGTGATTCACAACAATATGACTGGAAATGTAGAATTGGAGAGAACCTTTAAGTGTTATTATAGATAGGACAAGCCCCCTCATTTTGCAAATGAGGAAATTGAGATTAAATAATTTATTCTGGGTCATACAAGGAGTAAATGGCTAGTTTCAAGATTCAAATACAGGTCCTCTGATTTCAAGTCAGATGTTCATATCATTTACCATGATACTTCTTGCATAATATATTAAGATGTCACAATTAACAATATATTTTTGATTGCAAGGCATTTTGCAAAACTAACACACTTTTAAGTGGCTGGGGGCAATTAATAGTATTTAGAAAATGCAACTTCTTTGGACTTGAAAGAGTAGAGGGACCTTCCAAGCAAAGGCTAAAAACAGTTACAAGGAACCCCAGAAAGAGGTCAAAGTCACACTGAATAAAAATCTCCTCAGTGATATTTTTGTTAAGTGGCTAACCAATCTTTACTGAAGATCTCAAATGATGGGCAACTCTCCACTCCCCAATGTATATTTCACTTTTGGACTGTTATAATAAATATAATATTTCCCCTGTAAGATTAAATTTTTGTATACTTTCTTTTCTTTTCAGTACCAAATTATGTCTCTCTCCTATCACTTCCTCCACCCAGTAAAAAGGCAGGAAAAACAAAACCTATCATTTAGATGCCCTCCAAATGATTTGGAGAGAGTTTGAACTTATTCAGGGAAATTTTCTTGTAGTCTCAAAGCTTTAACACACAAAAAAGTGAGCTATTCTCAGGGGAAGTTCCAACTGATCTCGAACAAAACAGTTGAGGGGTGTAAGAGCTTATAAGGGGGATTTTTGGTGAGCAGCCAAGTTGGTAAAGATGTTCTAGATAGGGAGTAGTCAGCAGATGTAGGGCCAAGGTGCATGAAAATAGCATGCTGATGGGAACATTTTCTTGCATCCTTGGTGTTGCAAGAAAGTGTTACAAAGCCTGTTATTTCAGAAAGAGGATTTGAGCAGGAATCTCTAAGGTTCTTCATTACAAATATGTATATACATTCAAAATGAGTGCTTGAAAATCTTCTATTTTATTAAATATCTATTTTTTTCTCTAGCAGCATTATATTCAGTTTTTCTGATTAGGTGATTATTTGTTGTAATCCTAGCTCCTTTGCTTTATGGAGTATCATATTTTAAGCTTATCACATCTTTATAATGGTGGTTGTCAAATCTTGTGCAAGCCTGACTGTGATTCTGTGGGATATGAATTATTTCTTTCTAATTGTTTCAGTATTTTCTCTTTAAACTGGGAGTTCTTGCTTTTGGATATACTTTTCCTGGTAGTTTTCAGCTGAAAAATTATTTTAGGAGGTGACCAGTGAATTATTTCTACTTTGCTCTTTGATTCTAAGATATTTGGACAGGATATCTACACTCTTTTTTCGTTAATGCATTTCAGTGATTCTTAAATTAACTCTCCTCAGTTTATTTTCCAATTCAATTATTTTTCCCATGAGAAATTTTACATTTTCTTCTATTTTGTTCATTCTTTTGAATTTGTTCTATTATTTCTTGCTATCTCATGAAGTCATTATCGTCTATTTGATAAGTTATATTTTTTAAGGAGTTGATATCTTAGCCCTTTTACTAAAGCTGTTAATTTTTTCATAACTTACTTGCATAGCTCTCATTTCTTTTTACATCTTCTCCTCTACCATTCTTATTTGGTTTTTATTTCATTTTGTGTTCTTCTTAGCTCTTTCTTTAATTCTTTTAAGAATACTTGGTGGTGGTGTAGCCAATCTGCATTTTTCTTGGAGGCTTTGCTTATAGATATTTTAAAGTCATTGTCTTCTGTGTTTTTGCCTTTAGCTTCCCTATCACCATAGTAGCTTTTTAGAGTCAAGTTCTTCTTTTTTGTTGTTGTTGTTTATTTGTTTGTTTAATCATTTTCCAATATATTACATAGCTTTAGACATTATGGTAATTCTGGGACTTGCTCTCCTCTGAAAGCAATGTCTGGCTCAAGCTTTCCTTGATATATGTGATTCTGATGTTTTCACACTTTAGTCTGAGAGCCTGTAAGTTTTCAGCATTTCCAAGCTGGTATGATATAGGGAAAGGTCTATCTACTGCTCTCTTATTTTGCAAGTTCCTGACTTAGTTTGGGGATCCATAGATATGGGTATGGTTGAGTTTCAGGAGACTGATGTAGGAATCAGTAGATTAATGTAGGAGATTGTTAGTGTGCTAGAAGTTTCTGCAGGTTCAGAGAAACTGAACTATTGACTCATTTTGATCTTATTCTGTGGCTCTAATTATTTTACTGTAGGTTTTTATGTGGTCTGAAGGTTAGAAATAAGTGCCTATTCTATTCTAGGGCTCAGAGCCACACAGCTAAGTTTTTGGAACTTGTTCATGTTCCCCCTATAGTTATAGTCCCTCTCACTTTTGATTGTTCTTGTCCACACTGGAACTATGACCTGAAACTGGGTAACAGGCAATAGAGTTGCCAGCTGACAATCATTTCTGCTTCAATCATTGGTTCAGGGGGCACCTGGCATCTTTTCCTAGCTTGGTTTTCAGTCTCAGTTCCCTTCTTTCTTCTGCCTCTATTATTCTTTTCTAATTGCTACTGATTCCTACAAACAGAAACAGAAGCACAGATTAAGTGACTTGGTAGGATCACCCAACTGGTAATTGTTTGAGATAAGTTTTGAACTGAGATTTTCTTGTTCCCATATTCAGTGATCTTTTTCCCATGTTACTTAGTTATTTTCCCTACTCATAATATTAGATATTTTCAAAGAAAAGATAAAATACTTTATCAAATGCTTTATTAAAATCAAATTAAGCATCTTCCTCCTAATCTACTAAAGGCTCAGGGTGTCAATACATTATAGGATAAATATTACATTGCTTTTTTCTCTCCTTTTAATTTTAAAATCTGGTTCTTACATTTCCCTGTGAACACTTCAAAAGGTAGCTAAACTTTTGCATTTCATTCATAAAGCAGAAAGGTGATGGGGAATGGAAGAAGGAAAGTTTTATATTTGACTAAAGACATGCCATTTCCATGAGAAGCCTCCCTCAGAATGCCTATTATAATTTTATAATAGAAAATTCCATTCACACAATCAATCCTTGTTCAACTCCTGCTGCACTGAACCTCTGAGTGAATAGAACTCTAGTCCCTCCCTTGACATTTCCCCATTTCCATTTCACATTTCTCTTTATGCAATTAGAACAAGAGGAGATGAGAGCATTCAATTTTGTTACATTTTGAAAGGATAAATGAATGATTTTTGTTGGATGGTGGGGAGGAGAAAACTAACCTACCACGATGCAATTCTTAAATAGAAATGGTGTGGTTGAGATGGGGTCTGGCAATATTGTCTCATTCTTCTAATAAACCTCTTCTGCTTTCAACCCAGTTTGGACTCTTCTGCATTGTGAGGAATGGATTTCACTTTGTTGACAAATCCAATATTATATACTTATTAACAGTGTGACCTTGATCCAATCATTTAATCTCTCTGGGCTTACATTCACTCATCTGTAGAATTAAGGTACTGCACTTAATGATCCCTAATTCCTTTCTAGCTCTGTATCAGTGTTTGTCTGATATTATGGTTTGAGTGTAGTGAAATATAGCAGATTCTGAGAAGAAGGGTATCTGCTTGGTGAAAGATAAAGACTAGGCCACTCTATAGATAAAGCCTATCCATTAAACTGACGATATATCACAATCACCTTGAATGAAAACTGAGAGACAGGAAGGCTAAGCATGCTTTGAGAATCATAGAGAACTTGACAGTTTCTTGGCGCTCCCTCTTAGCAGTGTGAAACACATAGATACCTGCTTAAGAGTGAAAATTTCCAGGAGCACATTCTTTTTGCTGGCTTAAAATCATGTTAGTGGTTAGCAATGTCACCTGGTAGTTAAAAGAACATTTGAAAACTCTTGCCATATATGGGGAATCTTTGGGTTATGTACAAGATACCTTTCAGGACACTGATAGATACCTTAGGTGAGTATAATTTATCCTTCTCTTGTGAGCCTCATATGAAGTCAATATTCAATGCATTACTGAGCATTTATCATAAAGTCTTTTGCAAATTTTTAATGTTAAGAGTTGCTGTTTGAAATTAATTAAAAATGCATATTGCATAGACTCTGATGTACAGCTGGATAGGTAATGCATCAAGTTATCCTGTATATAATGTATATATATGCAAATGATATACACACATATATACATGCACATTTATATGTGTATGCATATATATATGTAGGTACATGCATATACACACACACTCATATATACCCATCCATGTGCATAGATACCATCTGCACTAGAAGAGGGAGTACATTTAACAGAAAAAAAAATTGACCTACCAAAATATCAAAATAAGATGATGTCCAAGTGGGAAAAAAAAAAATTGCGCACAATACTTCCTAGTTTCTTCAAAGCTACACATAGATAACTTCTTCCTAAAAAGTGAGAGAAATATGTTTTCTCACAACTTAGAAAAATTGGTGTTGAGTATGTGAAACAAATTGAAATTATATGGTTATTACTTAAAGTTTTTGCTTGGTGTTTATTTGTCAGCCATCCAATTCTTTTTGACAGTACAAGGATGCTTAATCCACAAAACTCTTAGGCAAGATGAATGGCAATCAAAATTGAGAAACAGATAGTTTGGTTTGATAATAACAAGGAATTCTGTCTTTACCAGTCCAGGAAATCATTTCTCTCTAGCTGAAAATGATTTATTCCTCATTTGATCTAGTAGCAAACATTTTGTACTCAATTGATGCATTTGTCATATTCTAATTTTTGTTATTTTTATCTATATTCTTATCTCATCTTCTCTTTTAGATAATAAGCTAATTGGCAGAAAGCATACCTTATTCATCTGTGTATATCTCACAGTGAGCCTGGTGGTCCATCTCTATTTCAATTAATGTAATCACAGAAAGCTGAGACATTTTAGTTGCATCTATATAAGTTATAATAATTAACATTTTCATAGCACCTACTTTGTGCCAGGAACTATGTCAAGTACTTTATAAATATCTCATTTTGATTCTCACAATAACTCTGGGAATTAGATGCTACTATTACCCTCATTTTACAAATGGGAAACTGAGGAAAATAGGTTAAGTGACTTGCCCAGGATCACACACTTAGTAAGTATCTGGATTAGAACTCAGTTCTTCCTATCTCTAGTCTTACAACACTATCCGCACCAACCCCTGGTTGCCCAATTAAATCCATCAATAAAAAATGTAAATTGGGTTTTTAGGATTTTTCTTACAATTTTCCCTCAAATGTAAATGTGTCATTGTATGGTAGAATTTAAGCTGTTAAATGAAAGGAAACATCTTGTGCTTGGTTGAAAGAATCAGGAACATTACATATATGTATATATATATATGTGTGTGTGTCTGTGTGTGTGTGTGTATGTATGTGTGTATATATATGTATGTGTATATATATATATATATATATATATATTCAAGTAATAGTATAGTTTGGAGGTAAATGATGATTGGTTGGGAATTGAGGATTGTTGAGTTAGTCTTTTTGAGGGAATAGCCCTTGAGGGGAGGCTCTCCCCATTTTGGTCTCACTCTATCTGTCTCTGTTTCTATGTCTTTATCATTTTATCAAAGAGACCATACCAATAACAGATCATACATCTAGCTAGGACAAGACCATCTGGACCAATAGAAATAGTATATTTAGTTGAGAGCAAAGACACCAAACAGATATAGAAAGTTATTCACCCAAGGAGATAAAATGAGTCCTTGAACCAAAGGAGAAACAGGTCAATTAACTCAAAAAAATGAAATTCTAGATTTCAAAGTAGTAGAATATATATTGTGTATTTGCCACATGTGTATGTCATTGCAAGTATCATTGTGAGTAAGTCAAGTAACTTCAGAGAGTGCTATACAGGATAACACATGTGTGCAGATTTAGGAGTTTCTTCCCTACAACATCAATTATCTTAAAGTAGATGAACGAAACTGATTATTTCAGAATCAATAAATATGTGTTATTGTTTTTATTTATATTAAGTTTGTCATAAACCCTTATATAGTTCAATAGCATTTTACAAGATAAGGACTTTATTATATATAAAAATTAAAAATAATGTAACTCATATCCTTCACCTTTACCTCTGAACAAATCTCTAGGTTCATACAGATTGGGCTCAGTTTTGGGCACTAACCTCAAAGCATCTCTTTAACTCTTGTTGCCACTCCACAAACTCCTGAGAAATCACCTCAATGAAGCTTAAATATAGCTCATGCATAAGTTTTTCCAAAAGTGTGCATGAAATGTCAGACTCACAGGAACTCATGAACAATTATAAACATATAAAATTTTAAAATTCAATTTCTTCTGGAAAGTAAAGACATTTTTGAGGACTGCTGAAAAAAATACTTCCCATTCATCTCGTCCTTGTACTAGCTGAGTGACTAGAACTTAGTAAGATTAAGAATTCTCATTTTCTATTGGCACTCCCTCACCTCCAAACATTTGGCATAGCTTCAGTATGAGGGTCTGGTAATGATTCTGTTCCTTCTTCAAGAAATATACTATTAAAGAAATATCCCTCTAGGAAGTCATTGCTAATGTCCTTGACTCAGGAATATTCTTGGAAATTCTTCAAATTGGGAATTTATTAAAGCTTTTTATTTTCAAAACATAAGCGAGTGTTTCTGCTGGGCTTATATACCAAATATATCTTAAAGGAGAGAAAGGAACCCACATGTGCAAAAATGTTTGTGGCAGCTCTTTTTGTAGTGGCAAGAAACTGGAAAATGAATGGATGCCCATCAATTGGAAAATGGATGAATAAATTATGGTATATGAATGTTATGGAATATTATTTTTCTGTAAGAAATGATTAGCAGGATGATTTAAGAGAAGCTTGTAGAGACTTACATGAATTGATGCTAAGTGAAATGAGAAGAACCAGGAGATCATTGTACATGGCAGCAACAATATTATATGATGATCAATTCTGATGGATATGGCTCTTTTCAACAATGAGATGATTCAAACCAGTTCCAATTGTTCAGTGATGAAGATAGCCAACTACACCCAGAGAGAGGACCATGGGAACTGAAAGGTGCATAATATAGCATTTTCACTCTTTTCATTGTTGCTTGCTTGCATTTCATTCTGCTTCTTTTTTTTTACTGGTTTGATTTGAATTTTCTTGTGCAGCACAATAATTATATAAATATGTATGCATATATTGGATTTCACATATATTTCTGCCATGTTTAACATATATTGGACTACTTGTGACCTAGGGGAGGGTATAGGGGAAGGAAGGGAAAATTGGAACACAAGATTTTACAAGGGTTAATGTTAAAGAATTATCCATGCATATTTTTTGAAAAATAAAAAGCTTTAATAAAAATAAATTTTAAAAACAACAAAAAAACATATGCGTGGATAATTTTTCAACACTGACTCTTGCAAAATCTTGTGTTCTGAAATTTCCCTGCCTTCACCCCACCACCTCCATTAGATGGCAAGAAATCCAATATATGTCAAATATGTTAAAATATTTGTCAAATCCAATATATGTATACATTTTTATACAATTATCTTGATGCAAAAAAATAAGATCAAAAAAAAATGAGAAAGAAAACAAAATGCAAGTAAACAACAACAGAGTGAAAATGCTATTGTGATCCATACTCAGTTCTCTCAGTCCCCACATTCCTCTCTAAAAGGAGGAGGAGATGGCTCTCTTTATCACAAGATCATTGGAACTGTCCTCAATCATCTCATTGTTAGAAAGACTCGTGTCCATCAGAATCGATCATCATGTAATCTTGTTGTTGCCATGTATAACGATCTCCTAGTTCTGCCCATTTCACTTAGCATCAGTTCATGTAAGTTTTTCCAGGCCTCTCAGAAATCATTCTGCTTATCATTTCTTACAGAACAATCTAACTGATGGGCAGCCATTCAGTTTTTAGTTGCTTGCCACTACAAAAAGAGCTACCACAAACATTTTTGTATATGTGGCTCCCTTTCCCTCCTCTAAATTCTCCTTGGAATATAAGCCAAGTAGAAACACTGCTGTATCAAAGGGTATGCACAGTTTGATAACTTTTTGAACATAGTTACAAATTGAGCTCCAGAATGGTAGGATTCATTCACAATTCCACCAACAATATATTAGTGTCCCAGTTTTCCCATCTTCCCTCTAACAATTGTCATTATCTTTTCTTGTCATCTTAGCCAATTTGAGAGGTGCACAGTGGTATCTCAGAGTTGTCTTAATTTGCATTTCTCTGATCAATAGTGATTTGGAGCACCTTTTCATATGACTAGAAATAGTTTCAATTTCTTCATCTGAAAATTGTTTGTTCATATCCTTTGACCATTTATCTATTTGAGAATGGATTGATTTCTTATAAATTTGAGTTAATTCTTTATATATTTTAGAAATGAGGCCTTTATCAGAATCTTTGAATGTAAAAATGTTTTCCCAGTTTATTACTTTCCTCTAATCTTGCTGGCATTAGTTGTGTTTGTAGAAAGACTTTTTAACTTCATATAATCAAAATAATTTATTCTGTGATCAGTAATGATCTCTAGTTCTTCTTTGGCCACAAATTCCTTCCTCTTCCACAGATCTGAGAGATAAACTATCCTATGTTCTTCTAATTTGTTTATAATATCATTCTTTATGTCTAAATCATGAATCCATTTCAACCTTGTCTTGGTATACAGTGTTAAGTGTGGGTCAATGCCTAGTTTCTGCCATACTAGTTTCCAGTTTCTCAGAAGTTTTTGTCAAATAGTGAGTTCTCATCCCTAAAGCTGGGAATTTGAATTTGTCAAATTCTAGACTGCTTTAATTATTGACCATTTTGTCCTTTGAACCTAATCTATTCCACTGATCAACTATTCTATTTCTCAACCAGTACCAAATTGTTTTGATAACTTGCTTTATAATATAGTTTTAGATCTGCTACAGCTAGGCCATCTTCATTTGCATTTTTCATTAATTCACTTGAAATTCTTGTCCTTTTGTTCTTCCAGATGAACTTTGTTATTATTTTTTGTCTGTAAAATAATTCTTGGGAGTTTGAGTGGTATGGAACTAAATAAGTAGATTAATTTAGGTAGCATTGTCATTTTTATCCTATTGGGAACTTTCAAATTTAAGATTATGCATAAGATAATCCTGTAAGGAATATAAATATCCATTCTTAGGAATTCTTGTCTCTTAGCTGTGCTCAGAAAAGGAAACATAGAAGCAACTGGAAACCAGGAACTCCATTCAGGTGCAAGAATTTCTCTGAGTCAGACTCAACATTTTGCACTTTCTTGTGGTAGTCTCATTTTCTGCTCTGGAGTGGTATGAGTGGAGAGAACTCAACTCGTCTTATAGTGTGGAGCCAAAACATTTAAGGGGTATCAAGTCTAGGAAAAAAGAGAACGGATTCAATTCTAACAGTTAAAGACCCTTGGGACAGGCTGACATTTAATTACTAATCATTTTGGAGGCAGTTGAAATCATTAAGAATTAATCATTGGAATTCCCTGTCTTTTTTAATTGAGGTGCTAAGACATAGACTACTTCTATGGGAAATGCCTTCAAAGAAATGATTAGATGATTATTTACAAGGGGAGAAAACTTAGGGGTGCTTTAGACCAACTCCTTAATCTTACAGAAAAGTTAAGGGACACATAGAGAGATTAAACAAATTGACCAAGGTCAGTAAACTACTGTGTCCAAGGCAGGATCCAAACCCAGCTGCTGTATCCCCTGTATCAAATCTTGAACTAGGGGTTGTGACTCCTTATAAAATCTTATAATTGAATGTGGCGGCTGCAAAATTATTATTTAAAATCATTAATGTTTGATTTGAATACCAATTTTATAACCTATATACATGGGGACACATAAAAAAATTTTGGCCTTTAAAGGGATCATGAGTGGAAAAAGTTTTAGATTTTTTAGACAGTAATTTTTAGATTAAACCAAGAAACAAAATTAAAATGCTACTTTCCCAGCATGCTTTGAAGTAATATAAAATTGTTTTTGTCTTTTAGTTTTATTGATTTCTATTGCTTTTCCATCATTGTCCTTTCTAGATGTAATCCTCCTCTCTTTCATCCCCACATGAGATTTCCCTTGGAATAAAGCAAAAAAGGAAAGTAAAGCATAGCCAAATGACACAACAATTGTCTTACTCTGTCACATCCATAGATACTACCTCTCCAATAGGAGGATTGTATAAAATTAAGTTCTGCAAAGAAACCTATATATATTATTTCATTCAATATTCAAAATAATAATTTAATAGAGGCAATTTCAGATATTTTTATTCCCATTATAAAGATAAGGAAACTGAGATTCAGGTTAAGTGACTTTTTCATGATCTCACAACTGGTAATAGATGTTGGATTTTTCCCAGGTTTTCAGAGTCTGGGGTAGAGTTTGAATCTTGCCTAAGTCACTTTTATTGGCTGTTCATCATTGGGCAAATCAATTAACCTCTCTTGTCCCCACTTTCCTCATCTGTAAATGGGAATAATAATATTTGCTTTCTTTTAGGGTTGTTGTGAGGATCAAATGAGATATAATGCAATTTGTAAAAGTTCAAGTGCTATATGCATTCCAGCTATTATTGTCTCTCCATCTTTCATTCTCTCTGTCTATCTACTTCTGTACCCCAAGTTTATTTTTGAATGAATGAATAGATAGATGCATAGATATATGGATGAATTTAGTCACTTTTCTACAAAATACATTATCTTGACCCTGAGCAAGATTATATTGTAGGCAGATTTCATCTTTGCTTCCTTGTTCCAATCTCTTTCAGCCCCTTTCTTGCATTTCCTGAAGGATCCCTAGACCCTTTCTTCATCCTATAGCTTTTAGATACCTATTTAACTTGTGCTTCGGTGGCTATTAACTAATCTCAATTAAGGAATCAGGCACTCAGCAAACTGTTACTATCCACTATTATTGTTGTCATTGTTACATTAAAATCCTACTCTTTCCAGGGTGGAGGAGATTTCTATTTCAATAATTGTCTCTTGAGTATTACAAATCATTTAGCTCTCAAAGCAATAAATCTTTTATGTTGGAATTTCAAGCCATGAGAGAGGCAGCAAGAGAAAGATTTGGTGAAAGATAATCTGCTTCTTTATTTGCAAAATAAAAATAGTAAAACCAACTTGGTACTTTTTTCAAGGGACACTATATGGGTGGTTATTTAGTTTTTCTCTTTATAAGATTGTTCTCATTGGCAAGTACAGTGAAATGTTAGAAAGATAGGAAAAGTTTCCTTCCCTGCCTTTCTCCTCAATGCTATTATAATCTTGGTATGGAAAAGAAAATCCCATTTTAACACCTGCTCTCCTTTTTACCTTTAAACTGACTTGGGAGTCAGATTAGAATCCCAGCCCTGCTCCCTATGCAAATTTAGGTAAATCATTTAGCTTTTCTAGGCTTAATTTATTTATATGTAAAATGCTAAATCTCTAATGTAATTTCTAGCACTAACCTCTGATCCTATGATGAACTAAAAGAAAGTTAAACCATTACTATTTTACAAAAAAGGTAATGGAGGCACATCTTAATTAAAGAAGATATTCCAAATTTATAAAGAGATCACTTTCTGAGACAGGCTTGGGTACTGGGTCTCTTTAATTCCAGTCACATTTGTCATTCCCTGACCCCTGAGGAATATTCAGTACAAATGTACAAACATATTTTCTTTTTCCTAGTGATGCATTCCAATCCACAGGAAACATTACTTGTAAAACTTAATGGGTAACAGAACAATGGAATGAATTAACTGCTTGCCTAAGGAATTATTTTTGAAAACATGCCCTCTAATTTACTGTCTGTGTCAAGTAGAACAACTTAAACAACTGAACATAGGAAACACAAATATCTTGGGAATCATTGTCTAAACATCAAGTTGCCCAACAGTATTTCCAGGTATTTTGACATATTAAAAGTAGGGGATTTCTGTCCTTTGGTTGACTAATGATGAAATGAAAATGAAGACAGGCTTGTTCACTTCAGGCTGTTCCTACACAGATCAACTGCTCCTGGCATTTTCCTTTAAAATGAGTATCTTGTTCAGACCAATTCCAATAGATTTGTGATAGAGCTATCTGCATCCAAAAGAGGACAAGGGGGACTGAATATGGATCACAACATGATATTTTCACCTCTTTTGTTGTTGCTTGCTTGCTTTTTTCTTTCTCATTTTTCCTTTTTGATCTGATTTTTCTTCTGTAGAATGATAAATGTGGAAATATGTTTAGAATAATTGCGCATGTTTAACCTATATTGGATTATTTGTTGTCTAACTGCAGATGTATAAGGGGATGGGAAGGAGAAAAATTTTGAACACAAGGTTTTGCAAGGGTGAATGTTGAAAACTCTTTGGAAGTATTTTGAAAATAAAAATTAAAAATTAAAAAAAAATGAGCATTTTGATATGTGACATTGGTCAAGTGCTTTACCTCAGTTACCTCATACATAAAATGGGTGGTTTGGATTAGATTCCATAGACTTAATTTGAAATTCACCTTAGAAAGCATCTAATTTCTTAAATCTCCATCTGCTCTATTTTGTATTTCACATTCTACAATATTATACAATCAATGTACATAATGCATCAATCAGAAGCCACACCTCCCTAGACTGATTAAAATGAGCAATTCTAGTACTGATACTAGATACTAAATGTTTGAAGGAAAACGCTTTGATTATCCTTACAGCCAGACTGTATAGAACAGTAAACCAAAGTTTTCATTGAAGGCAGAAAAACTTTGGTTCAGGCTTTGCCTCTGATCCTGAGCAGCTCACTAAACAATTAAATACCATGGACAGCTCTGAAATGAGTTGATTTGTTTTGGAAAGCTTTCCTAGCCCTATGAAATCAAAGGACCATCACAACAGCAAAAAGAACATCAGCTAAAAATGCATTGTGTGATTCTGTACAAGTCACTTATCTGATTGCCTGCTCCCTCCTCAAAAATAAAAATAAATCAAGAGATATTAACTTGTTTAACACTGAAATCTCTAAGAGCCATTATAAAGACTGCCTGGATGAAAAGGAAGTACTTAGAAACAAATTTAATTCTTGGAACATCTTCCATTTGTGGCAATGTCCTTGCAGAATTCATTTTGTCTCCAGCTCTGTTTCCTTGTCTGTACAAGAAATGGGCTAAATAGGTTCAAGAATGTATATGTAGATCTTATGAATCTATAAACATGTTCTAAAACGCTGCTGTGGTCTGTTTGATATTGCACGTCATTTGCTTTTTTTTCTCAGGTTCCTCATCTTTAAAATGAAGATAAGAACACTTGAATCACTTACCTTCTAGACAATTGCTAATAAAGTGCTTCACAAATTGGAAAGCTCTATGAGTGGTAAATGTTGATAATGCTGTTATTATTATTAATTTCTATTCAATCAAATCAAATCAAACTTATTCAATCATTTCTTTTGTCTAATCAAGTAGGACCAATCTTTTCCCTTAAAGAGTTAAAAATATTTATGTGACTTGCTTTCAAGTAACAGAGGAAGGACCCAAATTTCAAGTACCAGAGGACTCCCCAAATTACTATCTGCATGTTAATAATTAAGATCATAATGTAATCCTGTGTGGGTATCTGGCCCTGTAACAGGGTAACCATAGATTTTCAGACATTTTCTCAATATTAAAATGATCTGAGATCATGAATTATAAGAAGTCTTTAGGATTATGAATGGAGAATTCTGGGAAGAAGGAGGAAATCACAATCCAGGGGTGGAAGGTCAGATTTCCTCCATTTTGAAATCATGCTGACTTTTGCAGAATCAAGCACTAAGCATTGTGATACTTTGTTCTTGTCTGCTCTTTTTCAAAAACTCTAAAAGAAATGGCAGCTGCTAATAATGACAGCCACCATGGTTAACAATCCAAGGATTGTTAAGGAAGGTTGCCAAGGAAAGTTTAAAATGCTCATCACCTGTGAGCCCTGAGGTTAGCAGGCCAGGTGGACTCCTGTTTTCAAAAAAACAAATTTGTCTTCCCATGGTTTTGAGCAGTGAAGAAGGTAGCTGCCCTTAGTTTTAGTAGTCCTTCAGAGTTCATGCTTGCCTTTTTTTCTGTGAGTCTCAAAGATCAACACTGCAAAGTCCTAATTTCCATGGTAACTGGTTGCTTTCAGTCAGCATATGATCATATAAGTTCTTCCTTTTCCTCACAATTTCTGTGCATTCTTTTCCCCTTTTGATTCTATTATTACATAAACACATTAACACAAACATTAGTGGACATTGACATTTGTTTATATATCGTGATATGGTTGATAGAAATAAGGAGCCTACATGGTTTAGAATACTGTGGTATATTTATCTGGTAACTCTTATGGGGGCAGGCTCTGGGAGGGAAATAGCTGAATAATTGTAATTCTTTTCAGGAATTCCTAAACTGTATAGGCCTGCTTATGATTCTTTTCTAATAGTTTGAGGTGATACATAAGATAAGTAATAGAGGGCAATTAATAATATGAAGCTAGTTTTATTCTCTTAGATTAGAGATATTGTTATTGGCAATGTAGAAGCTAGTATTTTAGAGTGAGAGAACTACTTTTTCTCTGAGTTCATTCTCTTTTCCCTTCCCTCATTCCTTGCAGGTTGTGGTCAATGATCTCATTAACAGGGACACAACATAGTGTAAATATCCATTATGCAGGAGATGGAATACCTCTATCATAAGAAATAAATGTAGAACAAGAAAGGATTTGGCAGTTTATGAAAACCAAGCACCTCAATTTACAGAAGAAGAAACTGAGGCACAGAGAACTTCAGTGACATTTCTACAGTTACATTTCTTCTAAAACATTTGAACCCTGGATCTTCTGACTCCGAGTCCAATATTCTACATGAAATGATTTGCTCAGGAAACATCTTTTCTCTTAAACTGAGGGTTAAAATTAAAATGCTTCTAGCAAATGACAGGATTTATTAAAGTAACACTAAGGTGTGGTGATGAGAGATTTGAGTTCTAAACTCTGGCTGGGAGTATGATCCTGGGAGAGCAATTTTCAATCTTTGCAATTCAAGTTTCCTCATCTTTAAAAAGGACTTGAACTATATAGTTTCTAAGAATTCTTTCAGTTCTGATATTCCTTGAGTCTAAATTGATTCATTGGTCTAAATTCCTTCATTTAAATTCCTTATTTGTTCCTGAGATTTGTTTCTCATAGGGAAAAAGATTTTGAGCAATGGAGTACAGGATGGAACTAGTCAGTCAATAAACACTTCTTAAGTATTTACTATTTGCCAAGCACTGTGCTCAATACTCGGGAAAAAAGAAAAGTAAAAAGATGACGGAAAATGGTAGAGACAGTTCAGAAGGAAGTTTATGCCACAAGAAGGGTAAAAAGGAGAAGCTGTCAAAGTCAAATTCAATCCAATCCAACAAAAATTTGAGAAAGGCCACCTGGTATAGTGGGCAGAGAGTGGAGCTTAGAGTTAGAAACTCTTCAGGTGAAGTTTCTTCTCTGATACATATTGGTTATATGATCCTAGGTAAGTCTTTTAGCCTCTCAGTGCTACTACTACTTTTTAAGATGCTAAATTATAGTGAAAGTGCCAATCCAAACTCATAGAGAAAATTCCTTATCCTCAGACTTATTCCTTATTGTCATACTTAGAAGATTAAAAATTACACTACATTTTTCTAATACCCCATCTTCCAAAAATTTATATTTTACTAACAGGTGGTTATTTTAATTTTTGAGGCAATCAGGATTAAGTGACTTACCCAGGAACACACAGATGGTAAGCATCTAAAGTTGGATTTGAACTCAAGTCCTCCTAATTCCAGGATCTTTCCTTTATTAACTATACCATATAGCTCTCCCAATATTTAAATACATAAATGAATGCAATATTATTTGAGGGAAAGATCATTCATAAGTAGGAGAATAAGAAAGCCAAAGGAAATTATACTTGCATGGACCAAAGACACATTTCTCCCCTTTCATAATTCTTTCTTTGGATTAACCCTGTAATCAGGTTTCTACTCCTGAATTTCACTTTGACAGGCTTTTGACTAGGTTGAACTAGGAGCTCTATATACAAACTTTTTTCTTTCCTCTCTCATATATCTTTTCATTTCCCCCCCCTTACCAAACTAAGACATCCTCTACCTTTTAAAGCTTCTGAATTGTGGCAATAATTCATTTGCAGGCTTATTTGGCATTAGCTGTCTCATTTAAATCTCATTTTGTAGGCAAATGTGTGTGTTTTTTTGAAGTATGCAAAGTAGTTTATTTGAATTGAATTTTCCTGTGCTTATTAATCACACATACAATTGGGAATAAAATATATGAGCAAGATCACCTCCCAGAGAGGAGAATTTTGGTTGCTTTCAAAATACATTAAGCGTTATCATCCTGCATGTAAATTTATCTTTCCAGTTCATATTTTATTCATGTTTCAGAGCATGAAAGACACTGTGGCCTAACATCTTGACCATGAGTTGGGTTCCAGAAATATTTCTTATCAATATAATTGTCTTTTTCCTAATATTGTGGGGGATAAATAATAACTATTTTCCCGAGATTTCTCTTCCCTTTCTACCTACTAATGTCACAGTTCTTTGCCTAGAGTAATATCTAGGAAAATATGTTTAATTCACGGCACCAAATTTTAAATGGACGTTGACAGCCTTCGAGAGGATGGTGATCCACTTTAAAATTTTTACATTTGGCCATTGGTGGAAGCAGAGAGAACCAGGGCTCTTCATCTTGAAAAGAGATGACTTATGAAGACATAATTGCCACTAATTATCTTCCAATTACCAAAGTTTGGAGTATTGGAACCATCTTAGATACAATTTCTATCATTCCATATTCAATAAGTTGTCAAAACTTGTTAATCTGATCTTGATTACATCTCTCAAATCCTCCTCTTAATCTATACTCACACTAAATACCACACTAGTCTAAGAGCATCACTTCTTTCCTGGATTCTTAATAGTCTTCTGATTAGTCAGTCTGTCTTTTGCTTCTCCCCTTTCCAAATAATTGCTAAAATAATGGATGGATCTGATCTTGCCATTAGGCTGCTCTCAGAGGTTTTCAATGGTTCTTCATTGTTTCTAAGATAACAATTTTTCAAATCTTGTTTTAAGACCCTCCATAGTCTAACACCAATCTATCTTTCTAAATCTTAATTTACACCATTCCCCTTCATGTATCCCATAATTTATACAATTAACTTTTTTTATCTTAGCTTCCATTCTCTTATCTCTGTTTATTTCCATGAACCATCTACTATGGATACAATGTATTTTTACTTTTTGTTTCTTAGGGCTCAATCTAAATGCCACTTTTTCCAAGAAACATTACTTGATCCTTCCCCCAAAAAAGTGATCTCCTACCTCCATATAATTCTGTCTACTGTCATTGTTTATCCTTATTACATGTTTCCTTGTATCATCCATAATTGTATAGAATCCTGAACTTCCTTATTAGATCATAAGCTCCTCGAAGACAAAGAAATGTCATTTTATCTTTATACCATCATCATCTATCATGGCACCTTCTACATATTAACTCAATAAATATATGTTGAATTTAATCTAATTGAATAATCACATTCTTGAAATAGTTTAAAAGCTATATGTAGAAATAGGATTAAATCCCCTTTGCTTGACCCTAGAGACCAGAATTAGAACTAGTGAATGAAAGTCATAAGCTGGAACAACCTAAGAAAAAGGTTGTTATGAATTAACAATGACTAGAAGTAGAGTGTTTGAAAAAGTAATGTGTTGTTCATCACCTGGGATCTTCAAGTGAAAGTTGGATGATCACTTATTGGGAAAGTTGTAAAAAGATTCATTCTCAAGTATGGATTGAACTAGATAATCTCTGAGTAGGAATGTGCTGGTAAATATTTAACAAACAACTTGGAAAAAGCACATACGATATACTTTTTATTGTTGTTTGTCCTTTATTTTTATTTTTCTACTATTTTTCTATTTTATAATAGCTTTTTATTTTTCAAAGCACATGCAACATTACTTTGCAAAACCTTGTGTTCCACATTTTTCTTCCTCCTTTTACATCTCCCTCCTTCCCTAGATAGCAAGTAATCCTATATAGATTAAATGTGCAATTCTTCTAACTGTATTTCCACTTTTATCATGCTGCACAAGAAAAATCGGATCAAAAAGGAAAAAAAGCAGTCAAGCAACAACAAAAGAGATGAAACTGTTTCACATTCAGTACTCATAGTTCTCTTTCTGGATGCAGATGGCTTTCGCCATCATAAGTCTGCTGGAATTGATCTGAATCACCTCATGTTGAAGAGCCATATCCATCACAGTTGATCATCACATCATCTTCTTACTGCTTTGTACAATGTTTTCTTTTTTTTTTTAATAAAGCTTTTTATTTACAAAACATATGAGTGATTTTTCTACATTGACCTTTGCTTTTTCCCCAAGCTTTCCCCCTCCCTTCCCCCCCCCAATCCTAGATGACAGGTAATCTAATAAATGCTAAATAGGATAAATTATATGACAAATACAATACATGTATACATATCTATACATTTATCTTACTGCATAAGAAACATCAGATCTAGAAAGAGAAGAAGAAAAAACAACCTAAGAAGGAAAACAAAATGCATGGAAATATTCATAGAAAGCGTTAAAATGCTGTGTTGTGGCTCACACTCAGTTCCCACAGACCTCTCTCTGGATGTATATGACTATCTTCATCGCTGAACAATGGGAACTGGTTTGAATCACATCATTGTTCAAGAGAACCATGTCCATCAAAATTGATCATCGTATAGTCTTGTTGCTGTGTATAATTTTCTCCTGGTTCTGCTGATTTCACTCACCATCAGTTCATGCAAGTCTCTCCAGGCCTCTCTGAAATCCTCCTGTTGGTCGTTTCTTACAGAACAATAATATTCCATAACATTCATATACCATAATTTATTCAGCCATTCTCCAATTGATGGGCATCCTTTCAATTTCCAGTTTCTTGCCACTACAAAAAGGGCTGCCACAAACATTCTTGCACATGTGGGTCCCTTTCCCTCCTTTAAAATCTCTTCGGGATATAGGCCCAGTAGAAACACTACTGGATCAAATGGTATGCACAGTTTGATAACTTTTTGAGCATAGTTCCAAATTGCTCTCCAGAATGGTTGGATCCGTTCACAGTTCCACCAACAATGTATCAGTGTCCCAGTTTTCCCACATCCCCTCCAACATTCGTCATTATCATTTCCTGTCATTTTAGCCAATCTGACAGGTGTGTTGTGGTATCTCAGAGTTGTCTTAATTTGCATTTCTCTGATCAATAGTGACTTGGAGCACCTTTTCATGTGACCGGAAATAGTTTCAATTTCTTCTTCTGAAAATTGTCTGTTCATATCTTTTGACCATTTATCCATTGGAGAATGGTTTGAATTCTTATATATTTGAATCAATTCTCGATATATTTTAGAAACGAGGCCTTTATCAGAACCTTTGGATGTAAAAATATTTTCCCAGTTTACTGCTACCCTTCTAATCTTGTCTGCATTCATTTTGTTTTGTATAATGTTTTCTTGATTCTACTCACTTCATTTACCCTCAGTTCATGTAAGTCTATCTAGTCCTGCTGTTCATTTCCTATAGAACATTAATATTCCATTACATTCATATACCATAACTTATTCAGCCATTCCCCAAGTGATGGACATTCACTCAATTTCCAGTTTTTTGCCATTCCAAAAGGGACTGCTACAAATATTTTGCACATGTTGATTCTTTTCCTTTATTTATGTTCTCCTTGAGATACAGACCCAGTAGAAACATTGCTGGATCAAACAGTATGCACAGTTTGATAACCCTTTCGGCATAGCTCCAAAATGTTCTTCAGAATGGTTGGATCAGTTCATAACTCCATCAACACTGTATTAGTATCCCTGTTTTCCCAAATCCCCTCCAATTTATCATTATCTTTTTCTGTCATCTTAGCCAATTTGAGTTGTCAAATGGTACCTCAGAGCTGTCTTATTTTGCATTTCTCTAATCAATAGTGATATAGAAACTTTTTCATATGACTAGAAATAGCTTTAATCTCTTCATCTGAAAATTGTCTGTTCCTACCCTTTGAGCATTTATCAATTGGAGAATGGCTTGTATTCTTATAAATTTGTTTCAGTTCTCTACATATTGTACAAATCAGCCATCTATTATAATTTTTGGATGTAAAATTTTCTACTTCCCTTCTCATCTTGGCTGCATTGATTTTGTTTGTACAAAACCATTTTAATTTAATATGATCAAAATTACATAGATATACTTTAAGGTTTAATCTTCATAAACATTTTCTTCATCACTTTATTAAGTATAGACAATCAACAAATGATACATTAAACTCTGATTTGTAGTGCTTGATGGATTTCCAAAGTGTAGAGGATCACATTGAAAATTTCTTCTGAATCAATGTGAGCTGGCTCCAACACACATATCTCTGAAACCTCTGTGAATCTTGAGATCCTTTGACTGAAGATTATACCAAATATCCCTAAAGCAAGTTAAGACAAATTTTAATTGAAAAATAAGTCAGAGAATCAACTGAAGGGTGAATTAAGTTTCTGTAAAATAAACAGGTTCTTTTGTGTAATACCTCAATTAACCCTGTTTCAGGAATCCTTTGTCTGAGAGGGCTGAGGGGATTTATTGAGGAAGACAGTTCTTTCTTTGCCAGTTAGCTGCAAATGCTTTCTAAATAGGTAAATCTGTGGTTAGTTATTTGTTATATCAGAAAAATGAAAGATAACCTATAAAAATTGCATGTTAAAAGTCAAAATTATTGGGATGGAATTTTAGGCTTTATTTGTCTAGATCAAGGCAAAGTAGAATAACATAGTTTCTTATTGAGTCCCCTAATTCCTACTATGACCTTTGTTGCATCTGATTTTAGGCCTTATATTAGTTCTACTACAATATGTACAATTAGATTCATTCATATATCTGTTTAAGTAATAATTATAACCTGTGCCTTCATTTAGATATTCTCACATTTAAAGAGACCACTTCTCCAGAGGCACATTTAACAATGTGTTTTCAGACATGCTAAAAATTAATGTGTGATCATCATAATAATCCTGTGATAGTGCCTTCTCAAGAAGGGCTCCTTGAGAGTAGGGATGGTTTTGGGTCGCCAAAAAAATAGCCTGAATCCAGGAACTTTGGGTAAAATACTTGTCCTTAATCAGTCAAATAGCATTCATTTAGTACCTATTATGTGCCAGGTATTATTCTGAGTGCTGAGGATAAAAAGACAGAAAAAAAACCAAATAAATAAAACCAATTACTGTTCTCAAAGAATTCTCCTTGAGAGGGCACGTCTTGGGATTTTTGTGATGATCACATAATATTTTTCATCAGGTTTGAAAGCAAATTATTAATTTTTAAACACTTCTTAATCCCTTTACTAAGAAGGGTTCTCTTTATCTGTTATAATGGAAGACTGAGTAAGTCATCATTATTACCAAGCGATTATACAAGTGAGTCCAACTTCCCTAAATCTTCTTTTATCAGTAAGTACTAAGTGACTCCTAGGCAAAAGCAGCTTGAACTGAAAGTCTATTGGACCTAAGAATGTGTGTGTGTGTGTGTGTGTGTGTGTGTGTGTGTGTGTGTGTGTGTTTCTCATCCTGGGTTTGAGCTAATCCATTTGGGGTTGGGAAGAATTAAAGCATTTGTGTCAGCTCTGAATCATAGTATATAAGCTTACATCAGGGCATATATAAATGTGAGAATTTGCAAGGTAACAAAAAATAGACACAAATAATTACACATGGAAAGTGATATATATGAACTTCAGAAGAGAAGGAGAAAACAAAATGATGTACTTATCATCACCATCTTGTGATTAACACTTTTAAAGTATTTTGAGGTTTTCCAAATGCTCTGCTTATATGATTTCATTTGATCTACATTGCATTCATTGAATGGGGTATTGCAAATATTAAACTCACTTATAGACAGGGAAACTGAGGTCCAGAGGAAGAAGTTACTTACCTCAAGCCACCCAATTAATAAGGTATAGAGCCTGTATCTGTGAGGAGTCTTTCCACTTTACCCCCTTCTATTTAATCTTCCCATATTGCAAGGCTGTATTCTGCTGCTGCTACTTTGGGTAGATCTCTTCATTCTACGTGTCCTCTGGTTGCTCTGGGTGTCTACATTCATGTAGGCATTTATAGGACTTTTAGAACTAGGGCTTCTGTCCGATGTATAGAGGATGTGTCCAGGGAGATAAAAAGGGAGAAGGACTGTATTGGCTGAGGCGAATCATACAGAACTATTCATTTCATATTCTCTAGTTTTTCAACAAAGATGTATTAAATTCTTATTTAATACTCACTGTGCTTCATGAGAAAGATGGTGTTTGAACTGGGTCTTACTGAAAGTTTGGATAGGATTTCAATAGCTAGATTGTGGAGAAGGTCTTCTTAGGAATAAGAACCAGCATAAGCAAAGATTGTATAAGAAAAGCATGGATTATGTAAGGAGGTAAGTCAAAACATAAAACTCAGAGGAAATGACATGAAGACAAATAGGGTTAGGTATTTTTATGTTATTGGGAATGAATATATTGAATCCTATAATGAATCCTAATTCTGACAATCATGACTGTGTCTTTAAGTCCATTTGCATCTAGCTCTTATAATTCTCTAATTCTACAAGAGAGGCCAAGTTTGGGCAAGCTTGAAAAAGAAAAGTTAACATAATTTTCTGGCTTGCAGATAATTTCTCTAATTTCTGTTTGCTATCAGTTTGAACAAATTGATTTATTTGTTACACGTGTGGCCTTTGAGTAAATGACATTTGGTGGGAAGATAGTCAAGGCTATAGCAAGGGATAGCAATAAGGAACTCAATTTGAACTTCAAACTTATTTCACCTAGACTACCAATAGTAGGAGGTAGATGGATTTAATTCTAGCCTGCTGCCTCATCTTTCTGAAGAGAACAGGTTGATAACCCTCTGTACCAACTTTCTGTTCTCCTCCTGGCAGGAATTAAAGTTTCCTTAGAAAAGGTTTGAGATAAGGAGAATATAGAGAAATCTATTCATTTCTTCCTGTGAGCTACATTTAGATAGGACTCACAAAACTTATATGGGCAAAATATATTACACATTATATATAGTAGGTATTAAGATATAACATGCATGCACACACAAGTTCACATACAATGTTATACAACTAATTTCATTAAATTAAAGCTATATAATAATAAATTTGGAGATGAAAAGGGCCAGAGGTCAACAAGTCCGACTACCTTATTTTACCCTTGAAGAAATTGAAGCAAGAAGTTAAAAATCTTGCTTACGCTCACTTTAGTAAATTATGAGGCAGAATTTAAACCTGTCTTTCTGATTCCAGATCCAGAATCTCATTCACTATACTGTATTGATTCTCTAAGAAGGAAAAAAAATATTGATGGTGGGGGAGCGGCTTAAAAATATCTCAGTTGAATCATTTCTTTTTAGATCTCAGTTTTCCTATCTGAAAATGAAGTTATTACATACATTAGATGATTTCTAGGATCTCTTATGTATCTAATGTTTCATGGTTCCATAAACATGGCAAAAAAACCAGCCTGTGAAGTTCTCATTTATGGGATATTTGGTCTCTCATTTGTTGAGTCCACTTTACATTAGAAATCCCTCAAAACAAAGGACAAAAGCTGTGTCTCTGTAGGGCAGATTTTCATTTTTCCCAGAATTAATCTGGAATATTGGTGTGAGCAAATAGGACAGTGGCAAGAAGGTCATTGACAAAACCCAGAGAAATTGAAATGCTGATAACTATCCAGTGAAATCACTCCTTTGGCTAGATGAAGGTGCCATTGAATGAACTAAACATTTTGATAGAAAGGACTAGGGAATTTATGAAAATGACCTGTTGTTCCCTTCTTAGATCTGTTTGTGTAAACTGTGAATGCTGATGACAGTATAATCCTTAAAATAGTTTGACCAAAGAAATATAATTCAGCTGAAAATACTGATGCCTCCTGGTATTTTCACTTTTATTTTCAGCAAATACCCTATATGTAGGTGAAGTTATATGCAGTCAAATTACTGGAGCATTTTGTACAATCAGAATCAGAAAGCTGAGTTGGGAAAGGATGTACCAACCATTCTCTCTGAAAAAGTATTTCAATATCTTTTATGGTTTCTAAATAATTATGACCTGTTATATAACACATCATGGAAGCTCACTGATATTTTAGGAAAGGTGTCTATTAAAAATAAGATCTGCTTAAGGGACCAAGCTGAATGACATACATTACTGTAGAACAGTATCACATTCAAAATGAACAAGCTTGCCTGTTTGTCAATCTAAACACATTTCTACCTACCACAAAAAACAAAAAAAAACCCAAAAAACAAACAACAAAAACAAATCAGAGCATCTGCTGGAGATGGGAGGCAGGATGAAACCGGTGCTAGTGTCAGAATCTTTTTCTGAGGTAAAACAGAGTGATATGGAGAAGCTCTATCTGTCTCTCTCTGCCAGTAGGAATTTGAGGAGGCCTTATATTTGTTGCTCCAATTCCCAGCCTAAAAACCCTATCGTGTCATTGTTCAAGGTGAACTAAAATAGGCCAAGATGTGTGTTGTTCTCAGACAGCTGGATTTGTGTGCAGTTTTTACAATAGAATGGGGTCATCCTGTTCTCCCCTTCCAGGAAGAAAGAGAGTTGGAAATGCAGGGTATTGGTGATTACAAAACAGAATATAAGATCCTTGAAAACAGGACTTTCTTCTGATGGCTCCAGTCCTCAGCAGCCATGTTCCCTAATGAGTAGGAATTGATCTCCTGGATCCTAGTTCCATTTATCTTTTAATAATTGGATTAGTGGGGGCAGGTAGGTGCTGCAGTGGATAGAGCACCAGCCCTGAAGTCAGGAGGACCTGAGTTCATATGTGGTCTCAGCCACTTAACACTTCCTAGCTGTGTGAGCCGGAGGCAACTCACTTAACCCCAATTGTCTCAGAAAAAAAAAAAGTAGCTGTTACAAAGGAATGTTCACTTCGAAGATATAATAACAAATATAAAAACTTACTCCACCAACATATAGTGCTTAATACTCTTCCTTTCCCCATATCACTCCATACTAGGGATCAGGGTAGAAGGAAAAAATTCCTTTTCCTGGTTCAGTTCATGGCACTCACCTTATGATTTTCACCCTCTGGATGAAGCAGGAATGGGAATACAGTTGAGAAAGATACTGTCCCAGTCTGTTTAGTTCTAAAGATGTAACTTCTTGTGGAATAAGTTATGGTATATAAGTGTTATAGAATATTAGTGTTCTATAAGAAACAACCAACAGGATGATTTCAGAGAGGCCTGGAGAGACTTGCATGAACTGACGCTAAGTGTTTAGAACCAAGATAGCATTGGATAAGACAACAAGATTACATGATGATTAATTATGAAGCACAAAGATGTAACTTGGATGCAGACAATTAAAGGAGAATATACTCACAAACATGATAGTGGAACTCAGGGAAGCAGGATGCTTTCTCGTTAGGCAATTTAGGCAAGCTCTCTTATATTACCTTTCAGATTGTCCTGATTTTGCCTTGATAGAAGTGAAGGGAATCCAAGTGTGTGGGTGTTGGGGGGGGCAGGTGGAATGGTATTCATATCTTTTGATCATTTATCAATTGGGGGTATGACATTCTCTTATTTGATCATCCAAATGCCATTTGAGTTCTTCTATGGCCTGAGCCCAATTCTGATTTTTCTTGGAAGCTTTGGATGTAGGACCTTTGATTTTGTTATCATCTTTTGAGCACATGTTTTTATCTTCCTTGTCACCACAATAACCTTCAATGATCAGAAACTTTTTTGTTATCTGCCCATTTTATTTCAGCCTCCATTAGAGCCCTAGGCATATTGTTTTTACTTCAGGCTACTCTGTCTAAAGTAGTTTAAAAGGTAACAATTTGCAGTTGTTTTGGGTAGAGTTTGGATGTGTTCCTGCCTTTATTCCACCATCTTGGCTTCACCTCCTGTTGTTTTTATTTAAAGCACATTAATTGTATCAGACATCTTTAAACAGTAGAATTTAAAATAGCCAAGCTTAATTGCTGATTATTGTGTGAGGTTCTTTTATTCATTTTTACTGAGACAAATAATACTATGAAACTCACAATATTGTCGTCTGCATGTGCTCATAATTTTCTGAGAAAATTAAGGTCTCATGAGATGATCTCTTTCAACTCTATTCCTTCAGGTCTTTACATTACTTAGCAATTATAACCATGTCTTAGAAAAAGTAAAAACTTAATCATTTTGCTTTAACTCCTTAGGAACTTTCTCCATCAGTCCATGATATGCATATGTATATATCCAAAAATCATCTAAAGGAAAGAGTGTATGTCTCAAATCCTAGTCTCTAATGAAGGATTCAATTTCAAGGGGAGCAATGTGAGTGGATGTTCAAAAATGATTGTATGATTATATCTTTGGTGACACAATAATGCTGCAACTAATCTTCCAGATCAGAGAGAAAGAAAACTGGATCTCTCTGTGTGTCTCTGTTTCTCTCTCTTGAGAGAGATTTGAACTGCTCACATTAAGCTAAAAATCATTCTCACAGTATCACTTTTTCTAACCACTTCGGCTAGTAGGTTAATCTTGAAGTAGTTATGTTCAAAAAAGAATTAACTCATCAATTTATTTAATTTTTCAAGGCATTTTCTAAGCACCTTTTGTGTGCTGAATTAAAACACAGGACTGACTTTTCTAATACACTATCACACATAATCTTATATTATAGTTATCTCTATTGCTATTGAGTCTACATATTAGAAAGTAAGCCCAGAGAGGACAGGGATCATGTTGTATCTTCCCATAAGATCTAATATTGCATTATGCACATAATAAGTGTGGAATAAATATTTTGAATAGATAATGTATGTTTGATGTTAGAGGAGATATACCTAAATAAAACAGTCCCTGCTAGCAACTAGCCTGCAGTTTAATGAGGAGATAAAACATGCAAAGAGATAATATAATACAAATTAAAATGGTTGAGGATTTTAATGTTTTATGACATCACATGAAAGAGATGACTTTTAGAAGCATAAAAATTATATTAGGACCAACACAGTATCTTGGATTTGAATTCAGTCATGCTTTATATACAGAAATGGCTTCAAAGATATATTCCCATAACTTTCTAAGAGGAAATCACTCCAAAATTATAGTCTTTTCTTGTCAGAGCAATGTTGCATACAACAATTTCCTTGGTGTTAATCTTACTCACATCCTGCCAGTGTTCCTTTTATTTCCCCAGAGAAAATTGATAGCTGCTAAGAGCTTGTCCCCTTGGTTGAAGGCTTTAGAATATATTTATATGATGACTAAACAATTGATAGACTATGACAATTCAATCTCTAAATCAGTCACTTCAGTCAGTCAGTTCTCAGCTATACCAGTGATGGTCACACCTTTTATCTCACTATTATCCTCAAAAACTCTGAAATTCCTTGCACAAACTGCAAAATCATATCATTCTTTCTCTCCCTGTGCTTTTCTATTGCTAACCTTCATGCTCACTAGGGTTTTCAATTTCCCCATCTCTCAGAGTGTGGCAGTTTCTAAGCACCTGGGAAGTTTCTGTGAGCCTCTTAGTCTACTCTGTCCTGATTGCAAGCAGATGCTTTAGCAGATCTGCCTTTTATGAAAGATAGATTGCAAACCCCTGAGGACATTGGCCCTGGCCCTGATAATCCAGCACCAGAAATCAATCAGCAGAACTGCCCCAGGGCAAATTAAAGCAGCTTTCACTTCCTTGCTTCTAACAGATCTCAAGCTTTAAAAATGAATAAAAAACAAAAAAGAACTCTCACCATAAACAGCTTTTATGGAGAGAGAGAAGAACAGATTTCAGATCCTGAAGCTCATAAAGGGAAAGCAACTCCAGAGGAAGCCACAAAGAAAGACATGAGTTGGCCCCCATTTCAGAAGCCTTTCCTAGAAGATTGAATAAAGAAAGTCAAAAGAGAGTTAGAAGAAAAATGGGGAATTGAAATGAGATCATTGCAAGAAGGATATAATGCCCTGCAAAAGAGATATTAAAAAGACACCAATTCAATGAAAAACAAAATTGACAAAATGGAAAAAGACTGCAATGAACAAAAAATTCAATTGGCCAATTTTAAAAATAGCTAAAAAGGTAACTGAAGAAAATAATACACTAAAAATTAGAATTGAAAAAATGGAAATGAATTAATCAGTCAAACAAAAACAAAAAAATAAAAATAGAAGAAAATATGAAATGTCTCCTACGAAAAACAACTGACCTGGAAAACAGATTTTGAGAGACAATCTAAGGATTATTGGACTTCCTGAAAGCCATGATGAAAAAAAGAACCCAGACACTATTTTCCAGAAAATCATAAAAGAAAAATGCCCTGATGTTTTAGAATCAGAAGGTAAAATAGCCATCAAAAGAATTCACTGATAACCTCCTGAAAGAGACCCCAAAATTAAATCCCCAAAGAATATCATGGCTAAATTTCAGGACTATCGCACTAAGGAAAAATATTGCAAGCAGCTAGAAAGAAACAATTTAAATACCAAGGACCCAGGATCTATCAGCCTCCACATTAAAGGTTTGAAGGGCCTGGAATCAGATATCCCAAAAGGCAAAGAACTTGGATTACAGGCAAGAATGAGCTATCCAGCTAGAATGAGCATTATCTTCCAGGGAAGAAGATGGACATTGAATGATACAGGTGAATTTCACATATGACTAATGAAAAGACCAGATTTGAAGAAAAAAAATAGACCTTCAAACACAGAACTCAAGAGAAGCATAAAAAGGTAAAAAGGAAAGAACAATTGAGAACTATATTTCTACTATGAGTATAAAGAATTTGATTTTATTTTGATAATATGAAAAAGAAACTAGAGTTTGAAAGGGATCATACTGGAAAAAGAGGAAAAAGGACGTAAAATAAGGTAAAATCTCATGAAGAGGCAAAGAAAACCTAATATAATTGAAGGAAAGAAGGGAGGGAAATGAGCATTGTGTAAATCTTACTCTCATCAGATTAGGCTCTAAAAGAGAATATCAGACACATTTGATTTCACGAGAAACTTATCCCTCTTTATAGGGAAGTGGGAGAGAAAGGAGGAAAAGAAAGGGAAAGATTAATAGAATAATTAGGGGAAATGTGCAAAAAGGGAAAGGGGCTCTAAAGGGGGAAGGACTGTTTGAGGGAGGTGGTCATCAAAAGCAAAATACAGGGGAGGGGGAAGGGAGAAAGGGGAAAGGAAAGAGAAAAATATAAATTTGGGTAAATAAGATGGCAGGAAATACAGAATTAGTTATTTTAACTGAGAATGTGAATGGGATGAACTCTCCCATAAAACAGAAGCAGATAGCAGACTGGATTAAAAGCCAGAATCCCAAAATATGTTGTTTACAAGAAACACATCTAAAGCATAGACATACACACAGAGTGAAGGTAAAAGGCTGGAGCAGAATCTATTATGCTTCAGGTGAACAAAAAAAAAAGCAGGGGTAGCCATCCTCATCTCAGATCAAGTAAAAGCAAAGATAGTTCTAATCAAAAGAGATAAGGAAGGAAACTATATATTTACTAAAGGGTACCATAGATAATGTAGCTACAGCAATACTAAATATATATGCACCAAGTGGTATAGCATCCAAATTCCTAGAGGAGAAATTAAGAGAGATGCAAAAAGAAATAGACAGCAAAACTATACTAGTGGGGGATCTCAACCTTGCTCTCTCAGAATTAGATAAATCAAACCACAAAATAAAAAAGAAATTAGGGAAAAAAACAAATTATTAGAAAAGTTACGTATGATAGATCTTTGGAGGAAATTAAATGGAGACAGTAGGGAGTTTACTTTTTTCTCTGCGGTTCATAGAACTTATACAAAAATTGACCATGTGTTAGGGCATAAAAACCTCAAATTCAAATGCAGAAGGCAGAAATAGTAAATACATCTTTTTCAGATCATGATGCAATAAAAATCACATGTAATATAAGACCAGGAGAAAATAGACCAAAAGTTAATTAAAAATTAATAATCTAATCGAAAAGAATTAATGGATGAACTGTCCAGTACCTGAAATAACTCAATCAGCAGAACTGCCCCAGGGCAAATTAAAGCAGCTGTCCCACCTTTGCCTTAAACAGACCTCATACCTTTAAAAAAAATGAATAAAAAACCAAAAAGAGCTCTCACCATAGACAACTTTTATGGAGAGAGGGAAGAACAGACCTCAAATCCTGAGGCCCCTAAAAAGCAACTCCAGAAAAAAAGCCCCAAAGAGAGACATAAACTGGTCTCCATGTCACAAGGCTTTCTTTGAAGATTACATAAACGATCTTAAAAGAGTTAGAAGAAACATGGGGAAACGAAATGAGATCACTGCAAAATAAAATAGAAAAAAATGGAAAAAGAATGCAATGAACAAAAAAATGTAATTGGTCAATTGCAAAAGGAACTAAAAACAGTAACTGAAGAAAATAAGACATTAAAAATTAGAATCGAACAATTGGAAATGAATGTCTCATCAAGACTTCAAGAATCAGTCAAACAAAAACAAAAAAATGAAAAGATAGAGAAAAACATGAAATATCTCCTAGGAAAAACAATTGACCTGGAAAATAGATCAAGGAGAGACAATCTAAGGATTATAGGGCTTCCTGAAAGCCATGATGAAAAAAAGAACTTAGACACTATCTTCCAGGAAATCATAAAAGAAAACTGCCCTGATATCTTAGACCCAGAAGGCAAAATAGTCCTTGAAACAATCCACCTATTACCTCCTGAAAGAAACCCAAACATTAAGTCCCCCAGAAATATCGTGGCTAAATTCCAGAACTATCATACCAAGGAAAAGATATTACGAGAAGCCAGAAAGAAACAATTTAAATATCGGGGAGCCACAATTAGGATCACAGGACCTAGCAGCTTCTACTTTGAACGATCGAAGGGCCTGGAATCAGATATTCCAAAGGGCAAAGGAACTTGGATTACAGCCAAGAATAAGTTACCCAGCTAGAATGAGCATTATCTTCCAGGGAAGAAGATGGTCATTCAATGACATAGGAGAATTTCACCTATTTCTATTGAAAAGAGCAGAACTGAACAAAAAATTTGATCTACAAACACAGAACACAAGAGAAACATAAAAAGGTAACAAGGGAAAAAAAAACTCTTGAGAACTATATTTATGTTATAGATACTTATAGAATGAGGGTTGAATTTATGAATCTATTATTACATTATGATTATGATATGATTACTGTGATTTTATGATTATTATGATATGATAAACTGAAAAAGAAATTAGAGTTACAAAAGGGATAACACTGGAAGAAGAGGAAAAAAGAGGTAAAATAAGGGAAATTACATCACATGTAGAGGCAAAGAAAACCTATAATGATTGAGGGGAGAAAAGGGAGGGGAATGAGAATTGGGTTAATCTCCATCTCATCAGATTTGGCTCAGAGGGAATAATAGACGTACTTATAAGGAAACAGGAGGGAAAGG
>JAJPUD010006656.1:1579-38522 GCA_023553655.1 Myrmecobius fasciatus | reverse complement strand
AATAAAACTAAAAGTTGATTTTATGAAAAAACCAACCAAATAGATAAGCCTTTGCTTAACTTGATTGGAAAAAGGAAAGAAGGAAATCAAATTGTTAGTCTCAAAAATGAAAAGGGAGAACTTTCCACCAATGAAGAGGAAATTAGAGCAATAATTAGGAGTTACTTTGCCCAATTTTATGCCAATAAATTTGATAATCTAAATGAAATGGAGGGGTATCTACAAAAATATAGATCGCCCAGGTTCATAGAAAAGGGAAATAAATTACATAAATAGCCCCATTTTAGAAAAACAGAACAAGCTATTAATCAACACCCTAAAACAAAAACAAAAACTCCAAGGCCAAATGAATTTACATGTGAATTCTACCAAACATTCAAAGAACAATTAATTCTAATACTATATAAACTATTTGAAAAAAATAGGGAAAGATGGCGTGCTAAAAAATTACTTTTATGATACAGATATGGTGCCGATAGCTAAGCCAGGTAGGGTGGAAACAGAGAAGGAAAACTATCTACCAATTTCCCTAATGAATATTGATGCAGAAATCTTAAGTGTTAGCAATGAGATTGCAGAAAGTCATCCCCAGGATAATGCACCATGACCAAGGAGGATTTCTACCAGGAATGCAGGACTGGTTCAATATTAGGAAGACTATCAGCACAATCAACTATATTAATAACCATACTAATGAAAATCATGATTATTTCAATAAATGCGGAAAAAGCACTTGATAAAATCCAACACCCATTCCTATTAAAAACACTAGAGAGTATAGGAAAAATTGGCTTTCTCTTAAAATGATCAGTAGCATCTATTTAAAACCACCAGGAAGCATCATTATGTAATGGGGACATTCCCAATAGGATCAGTAGTGAAACAAGGCTGCTCCACTGTCACCATTACTATTCAATATTGTATTAGAAATGTTAGCTTTGGCAGTAAGAGAAGAAAAAGAGAATAAAGGAATTAGAGTAAGTAATGAGGAAACCAAATTATTACTCTTTGCAAATAACATGACGCCACACTTAGAGAACCCTAGAGACTCAAATAAAAAAACTGCTACAAACAATTCACAACTTTAGCAAAGTTGCAGGATACAAAATAAATTCACACAAATCATCAGCATTTGTATATATCAGCAACAAAGTTCAGCAGCAAGAGATACAAAAAGAAATTCCACTCAAAATAACTATTGATAGTATAAAACATTTGGGAATCTATCTGCCAAGGGAAAGTCAGGAACTATATGAATTAAACTACAAAACACTTTCTACACAAATAAAGTCAGACCTAATCAGTTGGAAAAAGATCAAGTGCTCATGGGTAGGCTGAGCAAATATAATACAAATGACAATACCACCCAAATTAATCTACTTATTTAGTGCCATACCAATCAAGATTCCAAGATTTTTTTTTTTTACAGATCTAGAAAAAATAGCAGCAAAATTCATCTGGAAGAACAAAAGGTCAATAATTTCAAGGGAATTAATGAAAAAAAAATGCTGTTGGCCTAACTCTGCCAGATCTAAAACTATATTATAAAACAGACCATTTGGTACTGCCTAAGAAATAGAGTAGTTGATAAGTGGGATAGATTAGGTTCATAGGATAAACTAGGCAATAACTATAGCAATCTAGTGTTTGACAAATTCAAAGACCCCAGCTTTTGGGATAAGTACTCACTATTCAACAAAAAATGCTGGAAAAATTGGAAACTAGTATGGAAGAAATTAGGGCTTGACCCACACCTAACACCATATACCAAGATAAGATCTAAATGGATTCATCATTTAGACATAAAGAGTGACTCAGAGGAATATAGGATAGTTTACCTCTCAGGTCTGTGAAGACGGAAGAAATTTGTGTCCAAAGAAGAACTGGAACTCTTAAGTGAAGTTTAGATAGATAATTTTGATTGTATTAAGTTAAAATTTTTTGTACAAACAAAAATGAATGCACAGAAGATTAGTAGGGAAGCAATAAACTGAGAAAACATTTTTATATCCAAAGGTTCTGATAAAAGCCTCATTTCAAAAATATATAGAGAATTGACTCAAATTTATAAGAATTCAAGCCATTCTCCAATTGATAAGTGGTCAAAGGATATGAGTAGGCAATTTTCAGATGAAGAAAATGAAAATTTCTAGTCATATGAAAAGGTGCTCCAAATCACTATTGATCAGAGAAATGCAAATTAAGACAACTCTGAGATACCACTACATACCTGTCAGATTGGCTAAGATGACAGGAAAAGATAACGATGAATATTGGAGGTGATGTGGGAAAACTGGGACACTGATACATTGTTGGTGGAACTGTGAATGGATCCAACCATTCTGGAGAGCAATCTGGAACTATGCTCAAAAAGGTATCGAACCGTGCATACCTTTGACCCAGCGGTGTTTCCATTAGGCTTATATCCCAAAGAGATCTTAAAGGAGGGAAAGGGACCCACATGTGCAAAAATGTTTGTGGCAACCCTTTTTGTAGTGGCTAGAAACTGGAAACTGAATGGATGCCCTTCAATTGGAGAATGGCTGAATAAATTATGGTATATGAATATTATGGAATATTATTGTTCTGTAAGAAATGACCAGCAGGATGATTTCAGAGAGGCCTGGAGAGACTTTCATGAACTGATGCTGAGTGAAATGAGCAGAACCAGGAGATCATTATACACGGCAACAACAATACTATATGGTGATCAATTATGATGGACATGGTTCTCTTCAACAATGAGGTGTTCAGTGATGAAGAGAACAATATATACCCAGGAAGAGGCCTTTGGAAAGTGAGTGTAGACCACAACATAGTATTTTAATGCTTTCTGTGAATGTCTGCTTGCATTTTGTTTTTCTTCTAAGGCGGCTTTTTTTCTCTTTCTAGATCCAATTGTTCTTGTGCTGCAAGATAACTGTATAGATGTTTGTGTGTGTATTGGATTTATCATATGGTTTAACATGTTTAACATGTATTAGACTGCCTGCCATCTAGGGGACAGGGTAGGGGGAATGAGGGAAAAATTTGGAACAGTTTTGCAAAGGTCAGTGTAGAAAAATTACTCATACGTTCTGTAAATAAAAAGCTTTAATAATAAAAAGAGGCAATGAATGTAAAGTTACTGACCTCATTTCCTTCAAGTCCAAACCACAACCCTACCTTCTACAGGAACCCTTCCCCAAACCCTCCTAATTCCAGTGTTTTCCCTCTTGTAATTATTTCCTGTTTATAATGTTTATCCAAATTTGCTATATTTGTTTGCACATCATCTCCTTTATTAGTTTAGGTCTTTGAGGGAAGACTTTTGCCTCTTTTGGAATCCCCAGTGTTTTGCACATTACTTGTTGGTGGAGTGGTGGCTCATCCAACCATTCTGGACAGAAACCATGGCCACCAGGGCTAGGAAACCATGCGTGCCTTTTGACAGACTAGTTGTGTCATTCCTGGGTCTGTATCCCAAAGAAATAAAAGGCAAAATGGAAAAGCATCTGTTTGTGCAAAAATATCTATAACAGTTCTTGAGTGGTGGCAAAGAACTGGAAATGGGGAATCACCAATCATCTGTGCAGCTCCAGTTGTGATCCATGACTCTGGAAATACAATTGTGCTATTTAAAAAAACGACAAACAGGATGATTTCAGAAAAACCTTGGAAAGGTATCAGGAACGGATGCAAAGCAGAGTGAGCAGAAACAGGAGAACTTTGTACACTCACAAAAATATGGTCTAATGATCAATTCTGAATAACTTACCTCTTCTCAGCAGTACAGCAATCTGGGACAATTGTAAAGGACTTCCCTTTGAGAAAGGCCATTCCCCTCTAGAGAAAAAAAAAAAGGAAACTAAATGAAGAATTATACATATTTTGGGGCAGCTAGGTGGCAGTGGATAGAGCACCAGCCCTGAAGTCAGGATGACCTGAGTTCAAATTTGGTCTCAAACACTTAACATTCCCTAGCTGTGTGACGCTAGGCAAAGAATTAGACATGTTTTTAAAAACACATTTCTTTCTGTTGGGTTGGGTGGGGAAGATTTCTATATTCTTTCACAAGAAAAAGTTTCAGTTGAATGAAATCCTGACCTCTAAGTAAAGAAATGGGCTATGTATTTTGGCTAAATGCCTTCCAATGACTGTAGAAGGTAAGGACATGGTTAATGGCTACCCCTGCCTTATGAGCAGCCTCAAAAGCCAATCTCAGGGCATGCAACAAAGCCCTGCCATCCTCCAAGTTAAGAGCAGTGAGGATGGTCACCATCCCTCTGACATTTTCGGCTTCCTCCCCAACAACCTGCATCACCTCTTCATAATTGCAGAGGATGCCATAGAGGTTCCAGGCAGAAGCATTTTCTCCTCCTCCTAACTTTGGTCTCACAAACTTGTTCCCTATTTTCACCTGACACTTAAAATGCCTGTTCCTTTTCTTCAACTCATCTTCTAAGAACCTCAGAGCATGACGTGCAGGGGGTTCCCTCTTCCTCCTGTCTAACTCATCAATCACGACCCTGGGGATGATGATGATGAACCTACCGCTCTGGGCCATCTCCTTTACAAGAGAAAGGTACTGGAAGAGAGACCTGGTGTCTATGATAAGATAAGGGGAAAGGGCTGTCTGAATCTGGAGCAGCTGGAGGGACCTCTCCATTGATTCCACTTCTTTCTGCAGCAGCTGCTGAGCCATGTCTTTCTTGCTGCAGGCTAGTGCCCCTTCCTCCCGAGTGTCCTGTGAAGGAGTCTTGCCCATGGGAACTGTCTTGAGGAAGAGACCCAGCCTAGAATCGAACAGGATCAGGCTTTGGGGCAGCCTGGCAGCAAAATGTCCAAATGTGCGCAGGATACAGGAGCGAAGAGCGGCCTCTTCCCTGGAGAAAGCTGGAAACATGCCCAGTTCAAAGTTTAAGGTACTGTGGGCAGCCTGGAAGGGTGTGAGGGTATGCAGAATTATATCCTCTGGGAGAGGCATAGAGATAGGGGGGGTCGGCTGCTCAAAGTGGGGCAGCAGTTCCTGGAACCGAGGATCCAGACCAAGGTGGGGGGTTCTAAGCTCCTCCGCTCTGGGCTGCATGTTCAGCACCACTAGCAGGTCACTCCACAGGCCCGGGCACATGTACATGGTGAGCGCTGTGAGGGCCGGCTCAGTGACCAGCCACTGCAGGATGACTTTGAGAATGGGGAGCAGCCCTTCTCCAGAGAGAATGTCCAGCCACTCTTGGAGAGCCTGGACTTTGTGGTGGGTCCAGCTGCTTGAAATCTCCTTTTTCTCAGAGGGTCTCTCATCTTTCTCTTCTTCTGAGAGTTGTTCACCGAAGCTGCTGTCTGAATCAGGGAGGGAACAGAAAGAAATGTCCCCCCAATCTTCACTGTCCTCTAAGACACCATAGGTCACATCCAGATCAGAATCTTCCACTGAATCGCTGTCCTCCCAGGAGTCTTCTGGGCCAGGAGGTGGAATGGAGAAATAGGACTCCTGTCCCAGCTCTCCATCTTCCAGCCAAGGATTTTCAGCCTTTGCCTCCTGTGTTTCAGCCCTCCCTGGGGCCAACTGGTTCTTCAGTCTTGCCTGGATGTTCCCACACACAAGGTGCACAATATGAGAGAAGAAAACCAGGCTGAAGGAGATGGCTGTCTTACATAATTCCAAGTTGGTTCTCTTTAAGTTGTGGATAGTCAAGAGGCAGAGGATGACCATTTGGAAAAGGAGTTGATTTGGCAAGGGGGAGCCATGCTTCTGCTCTCCTCCTAGTCCCCTGGCCCACCCTTGGCCACCTTTGGCTGACAGGTAAGAGAGACAAAGTTGAAAGTCCTCCAGGACACTCTCACACAGTCTCTCCAGGTTCAAGTCTTTCCTGCCACTTGGCTTGAGGAGGCTCTGGAGATACAAAAAGCTCACCAGCAACCTTTGAACATCTTTACATTGCCTCTGCTCCGGACCTAGTTTCCCTCTCAGACCACCTGTCAGCCATCTGTATGCACTCTCAATTTTCAGGTATATTTGCTCAAGACCAAAGGATGCTGCTGCATGGGGAACTTTTGAATAGATACAGCATTGATAAAAGTACGTAGCCTCAATATAAAAATATTTCGCTCCAGACAGAGTTGCCAGGTGCATGAAGGGCAGCCCCATCTCAGGGATTAGCATCAGAGCTTTGTAGTAGTACTTTTCAGCTTGCTTCTCTGCATAGGAATCCATGAACTCCTTCAGAGAGTGGTACAAGTCTCCAATTCGAAGTAGACAACAATGACAGAACTTCCAAGCCCAGTCCATTTCTTCCAAGGAGGGAGAGAGTGCCTTCCAACCCTGACTCACAGGGTAGCTTGAAGGCCAGTCTATGTAGTTATCCAATTTCAGCTGAAACAATGCTTGTATAGAAAAGAAGATGCGATGATAGACACGAATTCCCTTTTTCAAGTGCTCCCGGTAAGCACCTTCGGGGCTACAAAAATCCACAAGCGCTCTCTGGGTCTTCCTGAGGTTTTTGATATCATAATATACTTTCCTATACAGCAGGTCTTCTGCCTCCTTACCATGTTCCCTTGGGCTCAGGAAGATGAGCTGCATGGTCAATTGTTCAAGTTGGTTCCTTAGGGCCATATTCTGGGGCTGGAAAACTTCTTGATGGGCTGTCTCCCTCAAGAGGAGGGCGTCCAGCTGCTGAGCTGATTCCACAATCTTCAAGAGAAGTTGTTGGCTTTGCTTCGACTTCATAGTTCCAAGTCGCTCTTCACGCGTCTGTTTGGTAATTGGTGCCGTGAAGTCCAAGTCCACTCTTCCCAGAAAATCCCCGGTCTCTTCTGGGCAATGGAAACTGAGAGAATGCGTCCCTCACCCAACTAGTGACGTGAAGTCCAAGTCCACTCTTTCCAGAAAATCACTGGTCTCTTCAGAGACTGGGAGACTGAGACAAGTCCGTCATTCACCTCACTGCCACAGTGAAAGTGAGTCTCAGGCAACAGAATTCTTGCTTATATACTTGGGCAAAATACGAGTTAACAAGTCGATTCCCTCTCCGGAACGTGTGAACTCTTCTCCCCAGTCTGGAGATGAATTTAGCCCTGTGCCCAAAAAGCTGTGAACTTCCCAATCTTTGACCCAGCAATACTACTACCAAGACTGTAGCAATCAATCAATAAATAAGAAAAGAAAAAGGAAAAGGATCTCTCTGTGTCTCTCTCTTTTTTTAGTGGTGTCATTTTTTTGTTTTTTTAATTGAAGGTTTTCATTTTCCAAAGAGCTTTTGCGTTTGGGGGAGGGCGCAGCACTTTCTTAAGTACCTGCTCCTGTATCCTGCGCACATTTGGACATTTTGCTGCCAGGCTGCCCCAAAGCCTCATACTGTTCGATTCTAGGCTGGGTCTCTTTCTCAAGACAGTTCCCATGGGCAAGACTCCTTCACAGGACACTCGGGAGGAAGGGGCACTAGCCTGCAGTAAGAAAGACATGGCTCAGCAGCTGCTGCAGAAAGAAGTGGAATCAATGGAGAGGTCCCTCCAGCTGCTCAGGATTCAGACAGCCCTTTCCCCTTATCTTATCATAGACACCAGGGCTCTCTTCCAGCACCTTTCTCTTATAAAGGAGATGGCCCAGAGCGGTAGGTTCATCATCATCATCCCCAGGATCGTGATTGATGAATTAGACAGGAGGAAGAGGGAACCCCCTGCACGTCATGCTCTGAGGTTCTTAGAAGATGAGTTGAAGAAAAGGAACAGGCATTTTAAGTGTTAGGTGAAAATAGGGAACAAGTTTGTGAGACCAAAGTTAGGAGGAGGAGAAAATGCTTCTGCCTGGAACCTCTATGGCATCCTCTGCAATTATGAAGAGGTGATGCAGGTTGTTGGGGAGGAAGCCGAAAATGACCGAGGGATGGTGACCGTCCTCACTGCTCTTAACTTAGAGGATGGCAGGGCTTTGTTGCATGCCCTGAGATTGGCTTTTGAGGCTGCTCATAAGGCAGGGGTAGCCATTAGCCATGTCCTTACCTTCTACAGTCATTGAAAGGCATTTAGCCAAAATGCATAGCCCATTTCTTTTCTTAAGGGGTCAAGATTTCATTCAACTGAAACTTTTTCTTGTGAAAGAATACTGAAATCTTCCCCACCCAACCCAAGAAAGAAATGTGTTTTTTTAAAAAAACATGTCTAATTCTACATTCATTTTCCTTCTGTTTTTTTTTTTCTCTCGAGGGGGATGGTGTCATCGGGAGTCCTTTACAATTGTCCCAGATTGTTGTACTGCTAAAAAGAGATGTTATTCAGATTTGATCATTAGACCAAATTTTTGTGAGTGTGCAAAGTTCTCCTGTTTCTGCTCACTCTGCTTTGCATCAGTTCCTGCCAGCCTCTCCAATTTTTTTTTCTGAAATCATCTTGTATGTCATTTTTTTATAGCACAATGGTATTTTCAGAGTCATGGATCACAACTGGAGCTGCACAACTGATGAGTGATTCCTCTATAATTCTTTGCCACCACTCAAGAACTGTTATAGATATTTTTGCACAAACAGATGCTTTTCCATTTTGCTTTTTATTTCTTTGGGATACAGACCCAGGAGTGGGTCTCCTGGTCTGTGTCAAAAGGCACACACCGTTTCCTAGCCCTCTGGCCATGGTTGTTATCCAGAATGATTGGATCAGGTCACCACTCAACCAACAAATAATGTGCAAAACACTGGGGATTCCAAAAGAGGCAAAACTCTTCCCTCAAAGACCTTCTAATCTAATAAAGGAGATTATGTGCAAACAAATACATACACAGCAAATTTAGATAAACATTATAAACAGGAAATAATTATAAGAAGGAAAACACTGGAATTAGGAGGGTTTGGGGAAGGGTTCCTGTAGAAGGTAGGGTTGTGGTTGTGACAAAGTAAGTCAGAAGATCAGTAACTTTATTTTCATTGCCTCTTTTGAATCCTCACAACGAGGTCACTACAATTACTAATAGCCATTATGTAGATGAAGAACCTGAGGCCCAGAGAAAATGAATGAGTTGCCCCTTGTCTCTTAGGCTCAAATTTAGGACTTGCACTCAGTTGTAAGGCTTTCCCCCCACATCATGCTCTGGCATGTGCCTCTTTTTATGAAGGGGTACTTCATGCTAGCTTTGGCAATAAGAGAAGAAAAAGAGATTAAAGGAATGAGAATAGGTCATGAGGAAACCAAATTATTGTATTTAAGGAACCTTCCCAACTCAAATTTTCTAGGGGATTTAGAGCTGGGAAGGATCTTAAAATATCCCTCAGTCCAACATTCTCACTTGACAAGCCAGAGACAAATGGCATCATAAAGAAGCCAGAATTCAAAATCCAAGTCCCCTTACCCTGAATCCTTCATTGTTTTTCTAGACCACGATGCATCTCTGTATATGTTAGCTATTGTTACTGTGGCGATTGTTATTATTGTTGTTGCTGTTGTTACCTGCCACAGCCCAGGGAGGATCTAAGCTCTCCCTCTCACCTTCATTGGACTATGTGCTAGAACAAACAGATGGGGAATTTGTCCAATTGTACTTTTAATTGCTCAGTATGGTTTTATGTAATTTCTCCCATAAAGTCCCTGGTGTTTACTGAACACAGGCTGTAATAAATGGAATTATTTTCCCCTTTTCCCTAGTTAATGCCATTTCCTTACAAAGCAATCCCTGGTGATTCAAGATCTCAGGCAGTTCTCTCTTCACCCAGCTTTGAATTCCCTCTTTTTGAATATGCTCAAATATTCCACCAAGAAAAGGAAATGAGTCTGGGCTCAAGCAAAAGTGGACTCATGTCTTTCTGTCTGTGAGAACTATTGGAATTGGCCAGAATCACATCATTTTTGAAAAGAGCCATGTTCATCAGAGTTGATCACATAATTTTGTCATTGCTGTGTATAATGTTTCTTCATTCTACTTACTTCACTTAGCATCAATTCATATAAGGCTCTCCAGGCCTTTATGAAATCATCCTGCAGATTGTTTCTTTTAGAACAGTAATTTTCCATAACATACATATACCACAGCTTATTCAACCATTTCCTGACTGATGGGTATCCACTCAGTTTCTAGTTCTTTGCCACTACAAAGACTACTACAAACATTTTTGTTCATGAGAGTTCTTTTCCCTTTTTTATGATCTCTTTGAAATATAGACCCAGAAAGGGACCCACATGTGCAAAAATGTTTGTGGCAGCCCTTTTTGTAGTGGCAAGAAACTGGAAATTGAAAAGATGCCCATCAATTGGAGAATGGCTGAATAAATTATGGTATATGAATGTTATGGAATATTATTGTTCTGTGAGAAATGATCAACAGGAGGATTTCAGAGAGGCCTGGAGAGACTTGCATGAACGGATGCTGAGTGAAATCAGAAGAACCAGGAGAACATTATACACAGCAACAAGACTATACGATGATCAATTTTGATGGACATGGTTCTCTTCAACAATGATGTGATTCAAACCAGTTGTGCTGCGATGAAGATAGTCATATACATCCAGAGAGAGGCCTGTGGGAACTGAGAGTGAACCACAACACAGCATTTTAACGCTTTCTGTGAATATTTCCATGCATTCTGTTTTCCTTCTTAGGTTGTTTTTTTTCTTCTTCTCTTTCTAGATCTGATGTTTCTTGTGCAGTAAGATAACTGTATAGATATGTATACATGTATTGTATTTGTCATATAATTTATCCTATCTAGCATGTATTAGATTACCTGTCATCTAGGGGTGGGGGGTGGGGGGAAGGAAAGGAAAAGCTTGGGAAAAAAAGTTTTTTTTTGCAAAGGTCAATGTTGAAAGGTCACTCATATGTTTTGTAAATAAAAAGCTTTATAAAAAAAAAAGAAAAAAAAGAAATATAGACCCAGTAGAGACACTATTGGACCAAAGGATAGGCATCTTTGATAGCCTTTTGGGAATAGCTCCAAATTGCTCTCCAGAATAGTTGGATCACTTCATAACTTCACTAATAATGTATTAGTGCCTCAATTTTCTCACAACCTCTCCAACATTTATCATTGTCTTTTCCTGTCACCTTAGCTAATCTGGTAAGTGTGTAGTGGTATCTTAGAATTGTAAGAGAATTTATAGAGGGCTTCTCACTGTGAAATCAATGTGAACGATTATCAATATTAATGGCAGCTCATTGAATAGGGTATTTTATTTTCTTCTTTCCTTTAATCACATTCTCTTTCTGTTATATTGAGAATTCTGAACTTGTTAGTAGGAGATATCACATTTATCCTGGGTATATTATACATTAATTTCCCCAGTTTTCCTGGATTGGGGTGATTTAGTGAGAACATTGTCCAAAATGTGTCTGGCTTCTTCATATCATGAAAGTCTCTGACACAAGGGTTACAGTTGTTGGGTTTTTTTTTTTTTCCTATTTGTAATCAGGAAATCAATTAAAAGTGAAACATGAACCCTAAACAAACACAACCTAGCCTGATGGGCTAAACCTTGAATTGAATCCAAACAGTATTTTACAAATTGAATTGTGAATGGAATAAAAAGTTTTCCATACCTCCAATACAGAAAACAAAACAAAACAAAACAAAAATAAAACCAACTTGCCTAGGAAACTAGACAAAAGAAACATTACAGTTATAAATTTCTTAAAATAATAAATCATAGCACCAGTGCTATATAAACGAAGGTAGTGTGATGTAGAACCCATGATTGATTTGGAAGCAGAAAACGTGGTTTTAGATTTTGACTCTACCACTGACTAGCATGTGAATTTAGGGAAGTCATTTAATTTGACTGGATCTTAGATTTCTCATCTGTAAAAGGAAGGGTGTGGACTAGAGATTCTCTGGGCTACTTTCTTACTCTAAGTCTGTGAAACTATAGAATTAAACCATTTAATTTAGTACAAGTCCTTATTCTAATTCAAGTATAAAATGAAACTGCTTATGTTTTTGTTTTAAATGGTCATCCAGAATTTTTTGACATGAGAACTTCCCTTCAAAACTGTCATTTTGAGAGGTTATATAATTAGTCCAATAATGCTGTAGTTTTTGTTTTGTTTTTTGCTCAATGCATTTTTAGAATTTATCTTTGGGAAGTTAATTCATTGGAAATTTAAGAACATCACTGGAGACCCATTATTCAAGGTCTCATTTTATTTTTTTTTTCATGTCAAGAATTATTTTTAGCTTGATCACAATCTTTATTTACTAGACTTGGCTCTTATCAATTTAGAGTTTTCCAAAATTAAGATTTTTTTTCTGCATACCCTTGTCTAAAAAGGATAAGATTTTGGTAATATTTAAAAGAGCCTGCTGCATGGAGATGAAGTTGGATTTTTGAAGGCTATGCTAATAGAATACAAATTCTAATGACATCCACTAGTAGACTTTAAGTATGGTCTCTCAAAGAGGTTACACATCTTTTTTGGGAACAAACCTAACTATGTTCAGTGAGAATAATCATCTGCAAGCTGAACCCTTAGTGACAAATTATTTGGTTGTGGCAATGGGACTTGACTTTTTGCTTTTTCACCTGTAGTGTTAGTGACAGAAAAAAGGAGGCAGAAGGTGATGAATTTCTCACTTTTTAGACAATTGCTTACTATTAATTTAGTAATGGACACTCTGAATGTAATATCCCTTGCCAGGCAACCAATGACTAGAAATATTAATGGAAGACTTGGATGGTATAAGTATTGTCATTCTTGCCATAAATGAAATGGAAAGACAAACAGATGTTGCAACTAAATGGGAAGAGTGATTCAGGTTTTCCTTATAGAATTGACAGAGGAATTCACAGAGTTAGTTTTATCTTGCCACCAAACATAGCCAGAAACATTGATAGAGTAACATACCTGCAAAAAGCTTGATATGAAAATATTTATCTCCTGTGGTACACAATCTATTGTGGAGGATTAGAAGGTGAGAAATTGTATGAAGAACTTGATGTGACACTCCAAATTCAATCAAAATGTGCCTTAATACCAATTTGAAAAATTAAAAAAAATTCTTTTGGACACCAGTAAAATTGGGACTTTTGATCACAGGCTAACAATTTGGCAGAGGCAGAGTTTACATCCCTTAAAATACTATAGTGTATATCCTTTTTAGCCCCCTCATGGCAATCTGTACCACTGAAGGGGCATAACTGCATCTGTATAGCTGCCTCTCCTGTTGACCATTTCCTATGACATTTCTACTATTTTTAACTTTCTTGTGTATCACTATTCATACAAATTATTTTTGCCTCAACTGAAAGAATTAATTTAAAAGATGCAATTTTCAATTGAAGAAAAATATTCATTTATTTTAGGATATGGTCACCTCACTGTAAAGATGAGTAAAAAGGAGGATCATGAAAAAAAATTGAAAAACATGGTTCAGCAGCAAGAACCCAACTAAATCAAAATCATAAGGAACAGAAACGGCCCTCTTACTTATGCATCATGATTTTTCAGGGAGAAAATCACATAATTAGTTAGTGACAGATTGAGGACTCAAAGCCCAAGTCTTCTGAATGAAAGTCTTGTACTCTCTATTCTATGCAGCTGTTAAGTGGGTCATCTGATGTAATCATGTAATAATGAGGCCTCATTAACCACACCTGAAGCATCCCTTTGGGAACTTATCTTCAATGTTTCTTCTTTAACTTCTATTCCATAAATCACTTAGATTGTCCAGGTATGGTGAATATTAAATGATCTATGGAGAAAACCACATTAGCAGACTTCTTTTATTACTGGAACTATCATAGGCAATTGTGGTCAGTCCCTTTAGTGAAAGATGCCTACAATGAAATGATAAAAATATTGAGATTGTACAATAAATCATTCTGAACCAATGTGGAAGTAATAAACACACAAAAACTAAAGACCCAGTACATTGATTAATGGAGCCATCACTTTAGCTTTCCCTATAGGGCCTCTTCCTTCTTTATGATGTACATATACTGTTGCAGAAAAAATAGTGATTTTGCCTTTTAAAACTTCCCATTCATCCACATGCAACAATTTTGGTTGGGTTCAGTTATATTAGGAGGGGAAAAAAGTACAAATAAGAATTGAAGAAAATTGATACAATATTTTTTTCATTTCCATCAATGAAACTTAAAATAGTAATATGTTATTATTTTATATTTTATTATTACATAATTAGATATTAATTTAATTTGATTATTGCTACATAATTAAATATTAATTTAATTATTTATTGTATATTATAAATGTAAAAATAGAAAGATGTGAGAACTTCCCCAATTAGTTTGAACAACTTTTCAGACTTTCCCTAGTTTTTACTTCTTATTCTGGCTAACAATAATAATTACAATAGCAATAATACAAAGGTTTGCTGCACTGATACCTGTCATCTGTAACTACTCATACACATTGCACATGTGGTCAATGACAAACTTTGGTACTCTCTGCCATTACTTCAGTCTCCATTTTGATTTAGAAGTGCTATAGCCAGATCTAAGGGCCAGAATTTTAGCTTCAGTGAAACTTTTGCTGCCTGTAACAACTACAGACAGTTAATTATGGCCAATTATTTTAGGTACACTATGTTCCCTGACTGCCTGTCTGTGGTAGATGCAAGCATAAGCTAAATAGGTTTTTCAGATTCTACTGATTTTTACCTCGTATCTGTCAGCTACTTGGAGGATCTGAGCTAATCCCTTCTTCTATTTCCAAACAACTTAAAATAGAGAAGCCTAGTGGTGTAATACAAACCCTGCTGGACATATTCAGAATAAAAAAGTTAAAGACTTGGCTCTACCACTCACTGACTGGATAACCTTGGCCATTAGTTTCCATATCCAGTCTTCAGTTTTCCCCTTCTTCAAGGTGAGGAGGGCAAGAGTCCTGAAACACTGACTTGCAAAATGAGGAGTTTGGCTGAAATGATACAAAAATCTTTCTCATTCTAAATGATATGATTTTTCTCATAAGGATTGTTGTAAGGAAAGTGGATTATAGATTATAAAGGACTATAGAAACATGAGCTCTTAGGATTTCAAATATTTTATCTAAATAGAAATAAAGTAGATAGAGAAACAATAGGGTGTTTTCACTTAATGCATGACCAGGAAAGAAAACTTTTGGTACCTTCACCTAGCATTCCCAACATCCTTTTCTTTGATCTACTTCTTCCTTTTTGTACCTATACTCTTTCTTGAATATAATCTCTCTCTCTCTCTCTCTCTCTCTCTCTCTCTCTCTCTCTCTCTCACACACACACACACACACACACACACACACACACACACCATCCTCATATGTATACATACTATAAACACCCATTCCCTCCCACATACCTTTGCCTACCTCCATATCACTCCAAACATGTATCTTGCCCCCTCACATACATCCCTCAACCTTTACATCCACATTCACACTTACAACCTCTTCCACACATACCTTCCCACATACCCTATCCATATAAACATTTCCCAACATTCACATATCCCACCTCCCACTCTTTTAATTATGTTATCCCATGTCTCTCATTCCAACTAAGCTGATTTGCTATATTTTTCCTCTAGTGGCTATTTTCATTTTGATATTGTGTTGCATGTCTACCATGCTAGAAAGAGTATTAGAATCAGGAAACTTAGGCTTGAATCCTCCTGCAGACATTAAAATAACTTTGTGACTGTGGGAAAGACTTTTAACTTCAATATTACTCTTCTAGCAGTTAAGTGATACAATAGATAGAGTGCTAGACCTGCAAGATGAATTCAAATCTAGTTTCAGATACTTACTAGTGATGTGACCTGGACAAGTCATTTAACCCTATTTGCTTCATTTTTCTCAAATGCGAAATGAGTTGAAGAAGGAAATCAAAAGTGAAGTGCCTATGGCCATAGAACAGAACTCATAGCCAGGTCTTCCAACTTCAAGGAAATCTAAACTTCTTTTCCATGATGAACTATAGTGATGATGATGATGATGATGTCTAGAGAGAGGTTTACTTAACTGAAATTAATACATCTCTAACAGGAGTATTTCAAAAAACTGATATTTCCTAATTTAGCTTTTCACATAGGTAGCCCTACCCTCAGTGTACTAGCCTTTCTAACTAGATCAGGAAAAATTTGATTAATTTTTTGGTCCCTAAAATCTGAAGAAAAATTTCAGTGACTTTATGCTTAAATAGATGTATGCTCTCCAATATATGATTTTGTCTTCTTCAATAGTGTCAACAGCAACCTATCCATGTCTACCCAGTTTTTTGCAACTGTTATCTATATCTTTCCACAAGTTTTTGACCTGGGAGTCCAATCTATGGAATTTCCTTGAATTGTGTGTGTGTGTGTGTGTGTGTGTATGCATGTATGTGTGTATTGTCAGTATCTAAATGTAACAAACAGACCATGAAACACCCCTTGTTCTGACCATGTGAATAATCCATCTTCTCTTTTGATTTAATGACTCTGTGATGATCTTTTACTTTTCCTTCATAATTCCTAATTTATAAAATGTTACAATTGATTCACACCCACCATGTATCTTTCTTTTCCCCTAACAATGACATTCTCTTTAAATGTAATATCTAAAACCAAGGAGAAAAAAATGTCTAAAGGGTTAGGGGGACTTTCCTTCCCTCTTCTAGAACATTAAAAAAGTCATATTCCATTCTTCCATTCCCCTCTCCATACCTATACCCCACTCATTATTTTCCAAGTTCTATTTTAGCCATTTCTGAGTAGTTAGAGCAGGTGAGGCTGCTGACACCTTATCAGCACTTGAAATTTCAAAATATCACCATAGTTATGGCTGTCTGGGATTTTCCAAAGCATTAGGCATATGGCAGCCTTAGAATGACTCCAGTAAAGCTAATAATAAAAACTCTCCTTTTGGGATGCCTCAGAAGCAGATGTAAAACATTATCTTGTTATGAACTAGATTAAAGAAGGTTCCTATGATAAGGGCATCTTTTTTTTATCCTTTGTAATTTCCTCTTACTAATTACAACCAGAGAATAGATTAAGCTATTAATATCTGTATGTTATTCTCTAGACTAAGAGTGAGAACCTTGATTAGGAATGAAGTTGCCCTAGTCCTCAAAGGACATCAGGATTTAGAAGAAAGAGCAATGAACTAGGCCTGCTAGATTCAAATGTTACTCTCATGTGTATATTCTGGGAATGGATACTTCCCCACTTTGTACTTCAGTTCCTCCTGAAGATATGGGATAGATTAAAGGTTCTTAACCTAAAATCAGTGAGCATTTGAAAAAAAATTGATAACTTTAATATAATTTGTTTTGATGTATTATTAAATATTTAATGTAATTGGTTTACTTTGTAATCCTATCATTTATTTTATACATTTAAAAACATGATTGTGAGAATGGGTCTATAGATTTCATCAGATTGCCAAATGGGGTCCATTACTCACAAAACAGTTAAGATCTCCTAAGCTAGATGTTCTCTAGGGTCCTTTCTAGCTCTATAATGCTATCAATAAATCAAGTAGTAGGATTTGCTTGCTAATAAATAGTCATTTCTCCACTCCTCCCTTCCATGTCTTTCATGTCTACATTAATCTCTGAAGTCATTCTGGGCACAATCTTTACAATGTTCCAAAAGTCCCAGTGCAGTTTTAAGCTATTAAAGCTGGTACAGGATATTTCAAAAGTCTTTGTCTATGACTTTTTGGGAAACTCTGTACTTGTAAATTTATGGAAATGAAAAAAAATATTTGTTAGACTATTTCTTTCATGTCCAATTTTTTTGCCCTTATGAAAAATATATATATTTGATGTAAACACTGACTTGGCAAATTTTAAAATTCCTCAGTTCAAGCATTGAAATGAATGATTCTGTCTTTCTCCTGTGTTCTTGATTTCCTTCAGTAGTGGTAATTATAAGATCATTTTAGAGGGATCTATAATGCCATCTTGTTGAACCTTCTTGTTTTATATCTGAGGAAACAGAAACCCAGAGAAGATCAAGTGGCATACCTACTAATACACAGTAAGTGACAGAGCTGGGACCCTGACACAAATCTTCTTATTCTGGATCCTAAGATTTGTGTTTGATTATTAAAGCATTAGGAAGCCACTGCAGTTTGTTGAAATGGGAGAAATGACATGATCAGACCTGAACTTTAAGAAAATCATTTCAGTGACTATATAGAGGATGTGTTGGTCAGTGGAGAGGCTTGAGGCAAGCAGATCCACCAGCAAGCTATTGCAATAATCCAAATGTGAGGTGATGAGAGTCTGCAGTAAAGTGGTTGCAGTGTCAGAGGAGAGAAAAGAGCATACATGAGAGATGTTGCAAAGGTGAAATCAACAGGTCTTAGCAACATCTTGGATATAGGAAATGAGAGACAGTGAGAAATTCAAGAGGGAGTAGGAATATGTTGTAATCTTTTACAGTAATAGGAAAGGTAGGAGGGATAGAAGGTTTAGGAAGAAAGATTATATTTCGTGTTTTGGATATACTGAAACATATGAACAAATTGAGAAATGTGTTGAATATCCAGTTCAAGATGTCTGAAAGGCAATTGGAGATGTGAGATTGGAGGTAAGCAGAGAGTTGGGGCAGTATATTTGGGAATCATTAACATAAAGATAGTAATGAAATTTATGGGAACTGATAATATCACTGAATAATGTGATAGAGAGGATAAAGAGAAGAAAGCATCCAGGACAAAGCCTAGAGGAATAGTTAGATCTGGAGGAACATCTAACTAAGGAGGAAGAGAAGGAATAGTCAGATAGGATGAGAACTAGGAGAGTAGTGTCCCAAAAATTTAGAGAGAAGATACTATTGAAGAAAAGAGTGATCAACAATGTCAAAGACTGAAGAGAAGTCAAAATGAGAACTAAAAAAAGGCTCTTGGATTTGGTACCTATCATTAATAATTTTGCAGAGAAGAATTTTGGTACAATGATAAAGTTGGAAGATAAATTATAAAGGGTTAAGAGGAGAGTGGGAGACTTACTCTTATCGCACTACCACCCAACCCAACTTATTTCCAAGTTTTGTCTATTATACCTTCAAAAGATGTCTCTTATGTAACCCACTGCCTCTCTTCTCTGATGCTGCTACCATCCTGGTGCAGGCCCTCATCACTTAATGTTTGAACTACTTAATCTGCTGCTTCCTCTCCTTAACTTGTTTCTTCCTACATCGGTTGATTATTCACTCAGCTGTCAAAATAATCTTCCTAAAGCACATATCTGACCGTATCGCTCACTTATTAAAACTCCATTGGCTCCTCATCACTAACAGAATCAGATGGAAAATCTGTTTGGCATCCAAAGTCCTTTACAACTTGGACCTTCCGACCTTTCTATTTTTCTTATAATTTATGTCTTTCTTCTCCCAGGAATATTGACTTCCTGATTGTTTCTTGTACAAGACATTCTATCTCCAGATTCTGGGCATTTTTATTAGCTGTTTCCCATTTCTGGAATACCTTTGCTCCTCATCTCCACTTCTTTACTTCTCTGATTTCTTTCAAGTGCCAGATAAAATTCCATCTTCCATGAGAACCTTAGCCATATCAATTAACCTCCCAAGAAATTATTTTACAGACATAGAAAAAAATAACAAAATTTATCTGGAAGAACAAAAGGTCAAGGATTTCAAGGGAATTGATGAAAAAAAATGCCAATGAAGGTGGCCTTCCTTTAAGATATATTTGGGATATAGGCCCATAGAAACACTACTGGATGAAAAGGGATGCATAGTATGATAACTTTTTCAGCTTAGTTCCAAATTGCTCTACAGAATGGCTGGATTCATCCACAGTTCCACCAACAATGCTTTTCCCATATCCCCTTCAACATTCGTCATTATCTTTTCCTGTCATTTTAGTCAATCTGACAAGTGTGTAGTGGTATCTCAGAACTGTCTTAATTTGCATTTCTCTGATCAATAGTGATTTGGAGCACCTTTTCATGTGACTAGAAATAATTTCAATTTCTTCATCTGAAAATTGTCTGTTCATATATCCCTTACCACTTATCAAATTAGAGAATGGCTTGAATTCTTATAAATTTGAGTCAATTCTCTATATATTTTAGAAAAGAGACCTTTATCAGAATCTTTGAATGTAAAAAATGTTTTCCCAGTTTATTGCTTCCCTTCTAATTTTATCTGCATTAATTTTGTTTGTACAAAAAAATTTAACTTAATATAATCAAAATTATATATTTGGTGTTCAATTATGAATTCCATTTCTTCTTTGGTCACAAATTCCTTCATTCTCCACAGATCTGAGAGGTAAATTATCCTATGTTCTTCTAATTTGCATATACTATCACACTTTATGTCTAAATCATGAACCCATTTTGACCTTGGTATGTCGTGTTAGATGTGGCTCAATGCCTTCTTTCTTCCTTACAAGTTTCCAATTTTCCCAGCAGTTTTTGTCAAATAGTGAATGCTTATCCCAAAAGCTGGGATCTTTAAGTTTGTCTAACACTAGATTGCTATAGTTATTGACTATTTTGTCTTGTGATCCTAACCTATTACACTGATTGACTACTGTATTTCTTAGCCAGTACCAAATAGTTTTCATGACGACAGCTTTATAATATAGTTTTAGGTCTGGCACAGCTAGGCCATTTCACTGGCATTTTTTTCACTGATTCCCTTGAAATTCTTGACCTTTTATTCTTTTTTTTTTTTTTTTTTTGCTTTTTGCTGAGGCAACTGAGGTTAAGTGACTTGCCTAGGGTCACACAGCTAGGGAATATTATATGTCTGAGATCAGATTTGAACTCAGGTCCTCCTGACTTCAGAGCTGGTGCTCTATCTACTGTGCCACCTAACTGCCCCTCATTTTCTTTGTTAAGTTGATTATTTGGCCTTTCTCCTTCCCTTCCCTTTTCAGTTGCCTTTAACGTTAGTCAGCTTTCAAATATGATTAATAATAACTGCTATTAAAAAAAATTCTCATAGATTTGTGAAGAGGTAGTAGCTAGGAGGTACAGTGGATAGAGTACCAGTCCTAGAATCAGAAATCCATCCTTAGACATTTAGTAGCTGTGAAACTCCAGGCAGGTCACTTAAGCCCTGTTGATTCTAGTTTTCTCATTTGTCAGATGAAATGGAGAAGGAAATGACAAAGCACTCCAATATCATTGCTGAGAAAACTCCAAAGAGGGTCATGAAGTGTTAGACACAATTAAACAGCAATAGCCCAATTATTATTTTGTCCATTTTACAAATAAGTGGAATTCCAAAAAGTCAAATTGTTCCTTAGTAACTACATGATCAAAACATATCAGAGGTAAGATTTAAATAGATTACTCTTCCTATTTTTCAACTATGGTCTTTGTACTTTTATTTACTTTATCCTATTTGATTAAATGCCAATTCCTTAAGAAAAAATGTGGCCAGATATGTCACTTCTAATCCCATTCTCTATATCACAATAGGATTTCTTTGGTTTGCTCAGTTGTTGTCTTATCTTCTTCATGATTAGTCAAATTAAATCCCTATTCTGGGCAAGGCACTGTCTTTACTTGAATGCTTACAACTAGGATGAGTTATTAATTAAACATAATAATGCCCTAAAATATGGCCAAGAGTGAAGCTTTTTTTAATAGACAGAGCTGAAGGGCCCTATGTTGACAAATGTGTCATAAATGACCTCTAGCATTTTTTGTGATACTGAAACAATCAGTTCAGTTTTCTCCAATTTTCTCTGCTATCATTTGAATCTTCTTTAAAATATCTTGTATTGGTTTGATTGGCCTCATTGTTAAATGCTTTTTGGGAAGATTTCAAAAAAGATATTAAAAGAGAGTTACAAGAAAATGGGTAAAGGAAATGAGATCTTTGCAAGAGGATATGGTACAGGAAAAACAGAAATTGTCTGAAGAAAACTCCTTAAAAATAGATTTGATAAAATGAAAAAAAAATTATATAAAACCTTACAAAATCGATTTGATGAAATGGGAAAAGCATATAACACCTTACAAAATGAAAAAGATACCAATTTATTGAAAACTGAATTTGTGAAGTAGATAAAAGCAATAAACAAAACAATTCAATTGGCCAAATACAAAAGGAGCTAAAAAAGGTAACTGAAGAAAATAATGCATTAAAAATAAGAACTGAACAAATGAAACTCAATCACTCAATAAGACTTCAAGAATCAGTCAAAAAAAATGAAAAACATGAAAAAAATAGAAGAAAATATGAAATACCTCCTAGGAAAAACAACTGACTTGGAAAATAGAGTTAGGAGTGACAATCTAAAGATTATTGGATTTCTTGAAAACCATGATGGAAAAAGAGTAGACATTTTCTTTTAGGAAATCATCAAAGAAAACTGCTCTGGTGTCCTAGAATCAGAAGGTAAAATAGCTATTTAAAAAATTCACCAATCACCTCTTGAAAGAGACCTGAAAATGAAAACTTCATGGAATATCATGGCTAAATTTCATAACTATTAGACCAAACAAAAAATATTGCAAGTAGCCAGAAAGAAAAAAAAATCATATATCTAGGAGCCACAATCAAGATTACTCATATTCCACATTAAAAGACTGAAGAGCCTGGAACCAGATATTCTGAAAGGCAAAGAAGCTTGGATTACATACAAAAATCAACTATCCAGCTAAATTTAGCATTATCTTTCAGCAAAAAAGTTAAACAATCAACTATATAAGGGAATTTCATTTATTTCTGATGAAAAGACCAGAACTGAACAAAAAAAAAATAATCTCCAAATACAGAATTCAAGAGAAGCACAAAAAGGTAAAAAAAGAAAGAACTTTTGAGAATTATATTTCTGTTATGGGTCTACTTAGAGAGTGCAAGTATAATGTGATTTTATTATGATAATATGAAAAAGAAACAAGAGGTAGAAAGGGAATTGTACTGGAAAAAGAGGAAAATGGAGGGAAAATGAGAGAAATAGCTGTCAACAGTATGAAATATTTGGGAATCAATCTGTCAAGAGAAAGTCAAGAACTATATCAGAAAAACTACAAAACACTCTCCACACAAATAAAATCTGATCTAAACAATTGGAAAAATATCAAATGCTCTTGGATAGGTCGAGCAAATATAATAAAAATGACAATACTGCCTTAATTAATCTACTTATTTAGTACTATACCAATCAAATTCCTAACAAATCATTTTAGAGAACTAGAAGAAATAAAATTCATCTAGAAGAACAAAAGGTCACAAATTTTAAGGTTTAATTTAATGAAAAAACGCAAATGAAGACTTAGTTGTAGCAGATCTAAAACTATATTACAAAGCAGCAGTAATTTAAACTATTTGCTACTGGCTAAGAAAGAGCATAGTCAATCAGGGGAATAAGTTAGGTTCACAGGACAAAATAATCAACAGCTATAGAAATCTAGTGTTTGACAAATACAAAGACCCCAAATTTTGGGATAAAAACTCAATATTTGACAAAAACTCCTTGGAAAATTGGAAACTAATATGGCAAAAACTGGATATTGACCCACACCTAACACTGTATACAAAGATAAGGTTGTAATAGGTTCATGATCTAGACATAAAGAATGACATTATAAACAAATCAGAAGAATATAGGATAGTTTACCTCTCAGATTTGTGGAAGAGGAAGCAATTTGTGACCAAAGAAGAATGAGAGATCATTATTAATCACAAAATAGATAATTTTGATTATATTAAGTTAAAAAGTTTTTGTACAAACAAAACTAATGCAGACAAGATTAGAAGGGAAGCAATAATTTGGGAAAACAATTTTACATTCAAACGTTCTGATAAAGGCCTCATTTCTAAAATATTTAGAGAATTGACTCAAATTTATAAGAAATCAAGCCATTCTCCAATTGACAAATGGTCAAAGGATATGAACAGACAATTTTCCGATGAAGAAATTGAAACTAATTTTAGTCATATTAAAAGGTGCTCTAAATCACTATTGATCAGAGAAATGTAAATTAAGACAACTTTGAAATACCATTCCACATCTCTCAGATTGGATAAGATGACAGGAAAAGGTAATGATGAATGTTGGAGGGAATGTGGGAAAAATGGGACACTGAACCATTGTTGGTGGAACTGTGAACTGATCTATCCATTCTGGAGAGCAATTTGGAACTATGCTCAAAAATTTATCAAACTGTGCATGCCCTTTGATTCAGCAGTCTTTCTATTGGGCTTCTATCCCAAAGAAATCTTAAAGGAGGGAAAGAAAAATTGTTTGTGGCAGCACTTTTGTAGTGGCAATAAACTGGAAATTGTATGGATGCCCATCAATTGGAGAATGGCTGAATAAATTATGGTATATCAATGCTATGGAATATTATTTTTCTGTAAGAAATGACCAACAGGAGGATTTCAGAGAGGTCTGGAGAGACTTACATGAACTGATGCTAAGTGAAATGAGCAGAACCAGATCATTGTACATGGCAACAGCAATATTATATGATGATTTAGACCAGTTTTGTGATCAAAAGAACTATCTACACCCAGAAAGAGGACTGTAGGAATCGAATGTTTTTCACAATATAGCATTCTCATTCTTTTTGTTGTCTTTTGCTTGCATTTTATTTTCTTTATCATTTTCTTTTCTGGTTTGATTAGATTTTTCTTTTATAGCAAGATAATTATATACATATGTATGCATATATTGGATCTAACATATATTTGTACCATGTTTACCATATATTGAACTACTTGGCATTTGGGGGAGAAAAGTAAGAGAAGGGGGGAACCAGGAACACTAGGTTTTGGAAGGACTAATTTTGCCAAATTATCTATGCATGTGTTTTTAAAAAATAATAAAAAAAACTAATAAAAAATCCCTTCCCCTCTCAAAAAATTTTTTGAAAAAATAAAAAAGCTATTTTTTAAAAGAAATGTAAGTCAAGAAATTGCCCAATAAACAAAGGGCAATTAGAAATACACCACTGCTGAAAAAAGTCATAAATAGTAAATAAGCAGAAGAAAATAATCTGGGAAGAATTTTTTTAGATGAGTTGTATTTTAATGACCTTTCATAGAGTTAGTTTATTTATATACTCTAGAACAGGGCTTCTTAAACTTTTTCCTTGATCCTTTTTTTCTTAAAAAATTTTTATACAACTCCAGTATGTATATAAAATAGGTATACAAATCAAACATTTACTGTTAATGAATCATAAAGATAATAAATCATAAAGAAAATAATTTAAATAATTCTTTAAAATACATATAATTTTACTATTTATTAAAGACTTTAAACTCCCTACTGTCTCCATTCAATTTCTTCCAAAGATCTATCATATCTAACTTTTCTAATAATTTACCTCACTAATTTCTTTCTTATTTATTTTGTGGTTTGATTTATCTAATTCTGAGAGAGTAAGGTTGAGATCCCCCACTAGTACAGTTTTGCTGTCTATTTCTTCTTGCATCTCTCTTAATTTCTCCTCTAGGAATTTGGATGCTATACCACTTGGTGCATATATATTTAGTATTGCTATTGCTACATTATCTATGGTACCCTTTAGTAAAATATAGTTTCCTTCCTTATCTCTTTTAATTAGATCTATCTTGGCTTTTACTTGATGTGAGATCAGGATTGCTACCCCTGCTTTTTTTTGTTCACCTGAAGCATAATAGATTCTGCTCCAGCCTTTTACCTTCATTCTGTAAGTGTCTTTATGCTTTAGACGTGTTTCTTGTAAACAACATATTGTTGGATTCTGGTTTTTAATCCAGTCTGCTATCTAATTCAGCTTCATGGGAGAGATCATACCATTCACATTCACAGTTAAAATAACTAATTTTTTATTTCCTGCCATCTTATTTACCCAAGTTATGTTTTTCTCTTTATTTTCCCCTTTCTCCCTTCCCCCCTCCCCAGTATTTTGCTTTTGATGACCACCTCCCCCAAACAATCCTCCCCCTTTAGAGCCCCTCCCCCTTTTTTAGTTCTTTCCCCTGATTCTTCTAATTTCCCTTCTATTTGTCTTTTCCTTTCTTTTCCTCCTTTCCCTCCCATTTCCCTATAAGGAAGGACAAGTTTCTCTGTGAAACCAAATGTTTCTGATATACACTTTTAGAGCCCAATCTGATGAGAGTAAGATTTACACAGTGCTCATCCCCTCCCTTCTTTCCCTCAATTACATTAGGTTTTCTTTGCCTCTTCATGAGATTTTACCTTATTTTTACCTCCTTTTTCTTAACCTTATTTTACCAACTTTTCCCTCTTTTTCCTAGTATGATAGCCTTTCCACCTCTGGTTTCTTTTTCATATTATGAAAGTAATATCAAATTATACCCTCATTCTTTAAGTATACCCATAGTAGAAATATAGTTCTCAAGAGTTCTTTCCTTCTTACCTTTTTATGCTTCTCTTGAGTTCTGTGTTTGGAGGTCAATTTTTCTGTTCAGATCTGGCCTTTTCATTAGAAATAGGCGAAATTCACCTATATCGTCAAATGTTCATCTTCTTTCCTGGGAGATAATGCTCATTCTAGCTGGATAGCTTATTCTTGGCTGTAATCCAAGTTCCTTTGCCTTTTGGGATATCTGATTCCAGGCCCTTTGATCCTTCTGTGTGGAGGCTGACAGATCTTGTGTGATTCTAATTACAGTTCCTCGGTATTTGAATTGTTTCTTTCTAGCTTCTAGCAATATCTTTTCCTTGGTGTGATAGTCCTGAAATTTAGCCACGATATTTCTTGGGGATTTAATTTTGGGGTCTCTTTCAGGAGGTGATTGGTGAATTCTTTTGATGATGATTTTGCCTTCCGATTCTAAAACATCAGGGCAGTTTTCTTTCAAAATTTCCTGGAAGATAGTGTTTAGATTCTTTTTTTCATCATGGATTTCAGGAAGTCCAATAATCCTTAGATGTCTCTCCTAGAACTATTTTCAAATTCAGTTGTTTTTCCCAGGAGATATTTCATGTTTTCTTCTATTTTTTTTCATTTTTTTTGTTTTTGTTTGAATGATTCTTGAAGTCTTATTGTGTCATTCACTTCCACTTGTTCAATTCTAATTTTTAATGTATTATTTTCTTTAATTACCTTTTTAAGCTCTTTTTGTAACTGGCCAATTTGTTCATTGCATACTTTTTCCACTTCACCAATTTTGTTTTTCAGTGCGTTGTTGACTTTTTCCATTTCACCAATTTTATTTTTCAGTAAATTGGTGTCTTTATCATATCTCTTTTGGAGGGCATTATATCCTTCTTGCACAGATCTCAATTCATTTCCCTATTTATCATCTAACTCTTTTGAGATTCTTTATACATTCATCCAGAAAAGTCTTGTGAAAGGGGGTTCAGCTCGTGACCACCCTTGTGGCTTCCTCTGGAGTTGTTTTTGGAACCTCAGGATCTGGGGTCTGCCCTTCTTTCTCTCCATAAAAGCTGTCTATGGTGAGAACTCTTTTCTGTTTCTTAATAATTTTTAAAAAAAAACTTGGGATCTGTTTAAAGCAGAGAAGCTGTGACTGTGGTAATTTGCCCTGGGGTAATTTCACTAATTAACTTCCGTTGCTAGGCTCTCTGGGCTAGGACCTGCATTTGCAATGGGTTACAATATACCTTTTACAAAAAACAGATCTGTCAAAGTACCTGCCTGCAATCAGCACTGAGTGGCCCAAGAGCCTCAGATAGACTCCTCAGGTGTTTAGAATCTGCCACACTGAGGCCCACCTGTTTTCATGCCCTATGTCTCGGAGCTGTGCCTGGCAAAATGCCTGACCCCCTGCCCGACTGAAACAGACCTGCTATGGAGCTTTTCTAAGGTACTTTCCGCAAGGAATGTTTTGTAGTCCAAATAGTTGTGGGTTCTTTGACTTAAAAATCAGTTCAGAGGCTTAATCTGTTGTTGGTTTGAGAGAACATCAGAGGAGGACAAAGAAAGTCGTGTTTTCACTCCACCATCTTGGCTCTGCCCTGCCCACTCATTTTTAGGATCAAATTAATTTTTGGTCTATTTTTCCCTGGCTTTTTATTACATGTGATTCTTATTGCACCATGATCTGGAAAACAAAAACATAAACAAAACAAACAAACAAAAAAAACCCAAAAAAGCATGCACTTAATATGTCTGCCTTTCTGCATTTGACTTTGAGGTTTTTATGTCCTAGTATATGGTCCCTTTTTGTATAGGTTCCATAAACTGCCACAAAAAAAAACCATACTCCTTTTTGTCTCTTTTCAATTTTCTTCAAAGATCTATCATACCTACCTTTTCTAAAATTCTATTTACCTCCTTAACTTATATCTTATTTATATCGTAATTTGCTTTATCTAGTTCCAAGAGACCAAAGTTAAGATCCCCCACTAGTATAGTTTTGCTATTTCTTTTTGCAGCTCTCTTTTTAACTTCTCCTCTAGGAATCTGGATGCTATAACAATGCATATATGTTTAATCTTGATATTAAATCTTTATCTATATTACCCTTTAGTAGGATTAATATCCTTCTTTATCACTTTTATCATCTATTTTCTGAGTTTCCTTTTCCAAACCCTCTTGCAAAGTTCTCATTTACTTAACCCATTTTTCTTCTAACTCTCTTTTAAGATCCTTTTTTAATTCTTCCAAGAGAGCCTTGTGAGATCTGAACCAACTCATATCAACCTTTTGGGCTTTATCTGGAGGTCTTCTGCTTTTAATGTCCTCAGAGTTTGAAATCTGTTCTTCTCTTTCTCCATAAGACAAAAAACAAAACAAAACAAAACAAAAACAAACCTATCGATGGTCAGATTCTTTTTATGTTTTTGCTCATTTTTAGACGATTGTAGTCTGCTTTTATGGGAAAAGGGAGATTGTCCTAGCTTCCTCTATAGGGGATAGTGGCTCCATTGAGTTGGTGCTGACTAACTTCTGGTGTTGGGTGAGTGTGGTGAGGTCCCATGTTGTTCTGGGGTTCAGGGGCTCATTATTTGTCTTTTGTATTTGTGTTAGGTGTCTTATAGCTTATCTGCTGATCTACTGGCTTTCAATCAGGACAGAGTAGCCAACACGGCTATAGATTCCTCCCATTATATTCTTCAGCACATGGGGCCCACTCCACTGTAGATCTCTCTACTGTGCCAGTGCTTGACTGCTTCATTCTATACCCAATTGAAACAGACCTTTTCTGAAGCTCTTTCACAATATCTTCACAATTTTCACAATTATTACACACCAAATATTTCTGAGTTCTCTCACTTCAAAAACATTTTAGAGGTATGATTTGGTGTTGATCTACATCAGGAAGAGCTCAAAGTTATATCTTCTCTCTGTCATCTTGGCTCTGCCCTACCACTTATAATTCTTTAAGCAATGCTCTAAGATTTTATGATGTATATAAGTTGTTGACTTGCATTATTAGTACAGGTGGTTTACTCACCCAGGACTTTCCAAAACCTAGATATAGTCCCTATATCCATCTTTAAAAACAAGAAAACAGATTCTAAGAAGTGAAGTGACTCATTCATGGCTGCACATTCAATATATTTCTGAAGATTTAGACATCCAAGAGCCTTTGCTTACCCCTATGCTTGGCCTCTTATCTCTACCTCAGTTCTGTTCCTCTCCAAAGGGAGGTGAACACAATATTCTGGAGTATCTTAAGCACAAATAAGATTTTTTTTCATTCAAGTCTTTGAAATAGTTGATCTCATTCATCCCAGTTCCTTAGGATATAGCATGCTTCCTTATAAACTGAGAGATAAAATAGCCAGTCCTATTAAAAGAGAGAGAAAATTATATACCTTCACCTCTGCCAAAATTCATGGAAGCAAGCTTCCTCCACAGGTTTCAATACTGATAGTTTTAATTGTGTGAGAGAATTCTGACTTGTGAATATATGAGTGTCATTATTGAAAATCCAAGAAATTCTATGTATAAAAATATTATCCAAAAACAACTTTTGGCCCTGGGGCCTAAGTCTTATTAAAGTATTCAGAATTCTTACAACAAAAAAACTTTAGTGATGTTTATACTTGGAATCGACCAAAAATGTTTATAGTACCCCCCATCAAAATTATATAACTTCATAGAAGAAAGAAATACTTAGCTCCATCTTTGATAGAATTTCAGTATTTTCATATTTGCTTCAATATGTGGAAATTTTGTGATTTTATTCTTCTGATTAGTTCTTTTATTTATGGAATCACAATCTATCTTGGTAAGTAGTTTTATGGGTTATTTTCCACAAACTTTATCCCTTAGTGGCCACCCCCATGTAAACACAATAACACACAAATATCTATGAATACTGTGCATCTATACCTGTAAGCATGTATATATATATATATATATATATATACATATATGTATGTATATATATATATATATATACACACACATACACAGACACACACATACACACAGGAAATGAAAGCATAGGAATGGAGAGATTACACATATAAAATAGTGGTTTTCTTCACTTTGATCCATCAGCCTTTCCATTCTAGAAGGTCGCTTTTTTCTTGTAATCCCTTCCTCTAATTGTTTCTTCCTGCCATATCCATTCTAAAGAAAGGTCCTCCAGCCAACTACATTCATTCTTTTATTCCTCTGTATAACTATATATTCCTCCTTTGGGTCCCTACCCAACCACCACATTGTCTTTCATCTTTCTTCAAATAACCTCCAAATACACAGTTAAGTATAATGAATTCTAGCATTGGCCATATCCAAGAAATATATATCTCATTTTGTGCCCCAAATCCATCATTTCCCTATAGGTAGGTGGATATGATGTTTCACAATCAATCCTTACAAATCATAGTTGGTTAGTGTGTTGAACAGAGTTCTTGATTCTTCAAAGCTTATTGTTTTATAATATTATCATTAAGATGGAGGTCCTGTGCTGGAGTTCAAGGGACCTTCATTTGGGAGAAGACAATTTGCTGTTTTCCTAGTAAGTGGGTGGGAACCACTTCTCTCCATTGGCTATATAACTGAATCTGACTACTTATGTAAAGCTATTCTATTACAACAGTCTTGCTTTACCATACTGTTCAGTATGGAAACAATGCACATTTTATATAGCTTATTATTTGCCAGGCACTGTTCTAGGCACATAATTATTTAAATTTTTTTTTTCATTTTCTTTTCAGGATAGCCCTATAAATTAAGTACTTCCCCCATTTTACAATCAAAGAAATTGACACAAATAGAGGTTGTGTCTTACCTAAAGTTACACAACTAATAATGTCTGAGGCTGCATTTGTGAACTTCTTGACTCTAAAGTCAATTCTCTATCCACTGCACCACCAGCTACATTGAGGGAAGGGAAAAAAATAATAGATGTTTAGCAATCAGCTCTCTAAATAAAAACGCAAGCATAATTTTAAAGTTTAACCTGCATTATTCTACTTTTCTCTATCATTTTAAGTATGCAATCAACAAAACAATAAATCAAGCCCTGATTTATAGCATTTGCTAATGTTGGATCTGTAAATGCTCACAATGAAAATTTAATGATAATCAACTTCCTCAAGGCAGTCAAGCTGCTTCTAGAACATCCTTAGGAAGGACCATTTTTAGGCTTTGTGGCCCCAATAAATGGGCTTAGGGTCTTAGTCTTGTTTCATTCGTACTTTTAAGTACTAGTGGTCCAGAGAGGAGCCCTCACACCTGGAACCTCAAGACTTAGGGAATTTGAAACAAGGTTTCAAGATGGAGATTATTACCAGCCTGGCCTGGGAATTATCTTCAGTTTTGCTTGAGAAGCCAGGCTGCCAGGATTCTAGTCCAGGAAGCTTTGGACTTGGAACCTTGAAAGACAAATAAATGCTTTAGGAAGAACTGAATTATTCTGTGAATATAATCCCTTTTTCTCCCCAGAAACTGAGGTGACCTTCAGATCTTGGAGGCAGGGATTTTTATATGTAAAAACATAACTGTGTCCATGTAAATCATAATAGCTCTTCTCTGATCTTGTCAAAACTTCTTCCCACTCTGAATATGAGCAGAATGAAGTGTCAAAGATGTTTCATCAGTTGACAACCTCACTGATTAGAAGGATAGAAAGAGGTTGTCAACTTATGAAACATCCTTAACTCTCTCTCTGTTCACCTTTCCCTATCCATCCATATTCAATAAATTGACAAGTCTTTTCAATCTTACTTTCCTAGTATATCTTGCATCTTGCATCTGCTTTCAGCTCAAGTCATAAGCCCTTATTCATAAGCTTCCACCTGTCTTATTGCAATAGCTTTTTAATTGATCTCTTTGTATTTTCTCCCTTTCCAACTAATTCTTCTAATAGTTACTAAACTGATAATCTTAAAATATGGCATTGATCATGTTCCTCATGTGCTAAAGGAGAATAAGTAACTTCCTATTTCCTTGATAATAGCATAACATTTTCTCTGCTTGACATTTAAAGTATCTTTCTAGCTTGATTACACAGTCCTTTTCAATGTAAACTTTGTTTTTACCTTTTTTAAATTTACTTAACCTATGTATTATTTCCAGTTAAACTGACCTGTTGTTTCTTATATATGACATTTTATTTTCTTTTTCATATTTTGCATAGGATCTCTCCTATATTTGAAATCTTTTTATTGTTCATTTCTTCCTTTTGGAACTTTCTTCAAAGATGATAAATCTTCATTTTCTGTCTAGCCTGTTTGCCCTGGTATTTGCCCTAGTCAGTACTGTATATTAGAAACCAAATCTCCAGAGATCATGGCCATTTCTGGGAGTAGCTAAATCTGTTAGAATTCTGAACTCTCAGGGATCAATATCATCTTCACCCCTGTCATTTTCCACCCTGACATTCCCCACTCTTTTTTGTGCTTCCTATCTTTTCCTCACTTGAAGACTGTGATAAAATCCACACAATTCCATCCACAAAGGGATTGTCAATCTGCTTTCCTCTTTTTCTCATCACCATTCTTGTGACTTTTAAGCCAATGAATCTTTCTCTAGTCACAACTCCTCCATATATATATGTCATTTTCTCCATTAGTATATAAACTTGTTAGAAGTTTGTAACCATGCCCAAGGGCAATAAAAATGCATATCCTTTGATTCAGCAGTTTCTCTACCAGGTCTTTATCACAAAGAGATCATAAAAGAGAGAAAAGGATCTCTATGTATAAAACTATTTGTAGCAGCCTTTTTGAGGTGGCAAGGAATTGGAAGCTGAGTGGATTCTTATCAGTTGAGGAATGACTGAATATATGAATGTAATGGAATATTATTGTTCTATAAGAAATGATGAGCAGGATGATTTCAGAAAAATCTGGCAAGACCTATATGAACTGATGTTAGCGAGCAGAACCAAGAGAACATTGTACACAATAATAACAAGATTATGCAATGATCAACTGTAATGAATTTGGTTCTTTTCAACAATGAGATAATTCAAAGCAGTTCCAACTGACTTGTGATGGAATGTGCCATCCGCAACTCACATCCACAGAGAATACTATGGAAACTGAATGTAGATCAAAGCATAGTGTTTTCACATTTTTCTTGTTTGCGTATTTTTTTTTTCTTTTTTCACTTTTGATTTGATTTTTCTTGTGTGGCATTACAAATTTAGAAATATGCTTAGAGGAATTAAAAGTTTAACTAATATTAGTTTGCTTGCTGCTTTGGGAAGGGGAAAGGTGAGAGAGAAGAAAGAAAAAATTTAGAATACAAGGTTTTGCAAAGGTGTATATTGAAAACTCTCTTTACATGTATTTAGAAAAATGAAATACTAAAAAAATGTAAACTCCTTGAGGGCTGAGATTTCAGGTTTTTTTTATATTTGTACGATCAATGAATTAGCTCTATTCTTGTAACATAGTATGTTCTTCTTATTGATTTATTCTTGATTCCTCAGGGATCTAATGAATGCCCTTCACAATTAATTCATATCTAAGAGTGTATTTTTTTTCCTTTTACTTAAAATGTCTATGGGTTATTTCTTTCAATAGAATTTAAACTTCTTGAAAATTATTTAATTCTCCTTTTTATTGCCAATATTTAGTTCAGACCCTATATGGCACATGACACTTTGAAGGGCCTGATGAATTCAATAGTGTTAACTAGTTAACTAGAGGATAGGATTTGAAAATATGGACAGAAATTCTAGGAAGAAATTCAGCATGATGCAAGGAAAAATTCTCTAATATTTAGAGGTTTCCAAACATGGAATAGGCTGCCTTGAGAGTTTTACCCTGGAGGTCTTTGAACAGGTACTAAATGACAATGTCCTATAGATGTATTCTGGAATGAGTCAGACCAGTTGACTTATGAAGTTCTAATTCTGAGATATTATAATTCTGAAAGAAGCTTATAGTTATTATGTAGGAATTTTTTTTATATTTTATTTTATTTGCATAACATATATGTGGGTAATTCTTCAACAATAACCCTTACATACCTTTCTGTTACAAATTTTTCCCCCCGACTCCCCACCCCTCCCTTAGATGGCAGGATATCCACTACATGTTAATTATGTTAAAATATTGGCAAATCGAATATATGTATACTTATTTCCAAATTTCTCATTGGTGTGCAAAAAAAATCTTATCTACACAAACGATATATCAGATAAAGGAAACACAATGTAAGCAAACATCAATCAAGGAGTATGAGAATGTTATGTTGTGGTCCACATTTCACATCCCTCTCTCTGGGTGTATATGGCTTTCTTCAGTGAACAATTGGAGGTGGTTTGAAACATTTCATTGTTGAACAGAGCCATGTCCATCAGAATTGATCGTCATATAGTACTGTTGTTGTCGTGTATAATGATCTCCTGGTTCTGCTCATTTCACTCAGCATCAGTTCATGTAAGTTTCTCCAGGCCTCTCTGAAATCATCTTGCTGGTCATTTCTTACAGAACAATAATATCCCATAATATTCATATACCATAATTTATTCAGCCATTCTCCAATTGAAGGGCATCTATTCAATTTCCAGTTTCTAGCCACTACAAAAAGGGCTGCCACAAACATTCTTGCACATGTGGGGCCTTTTCCTTCCTTTATGATTTCTTTGGGATATAAGCCCAATAGAAATGCTGCTGGGTCAAAGGGTATGCACAGTTTGATAACTTTTTGAGCATAGCTCCAAATTGTTCTCCAGAATGGCTTTATCCGTTCACAGCTCCACCAACAATGCATCAGTGTCCCAGCCCTCCCACATCCCCTCCAACATTCATCATTAACTTTTCCTGTCATTTTAGCCAATCTGACAGGTGTGAAGTGGTATCTCAGGGTTGTCTTGATTTGCATTTCTCTGATCAATAGTGATTTGGAGCACCTTTTCATATGACTATAAATAGTTTTAATTTCATCCTCTGAAAATTGTCTGTTCATATCCTTTGACCATTTATTGATTGGAGAATGGCTTGAATTTTTATAAATATGAGACAATTCTCTATATATTTTAGAGATGAGACCTTTATCAGAACCCTTAAATGTAAAGATGATTTCCCAATTTATTGCTTTCCTCCATATCTTGTCTGCATTGATTTTGTTTGTACAACAACTTTTTAACTTAATATAGTCAAAGTTATCTATCTGGTTTTCATTTAAGAGTTCCAGTTCTTCTTTGGACATAAATTTATTCCATCTCCATAGGTCTGAGAGGTAAACTATATTACATTCCTCTAATTTACTTATAGTATCACTCTTTATATCCAGATCATGAACCCATTTAGATCTTATCTTGGTATGTGGTGTTAGATGTGGGTCGAGCCCTAATTTCTTCCACACTAGTTTCCAATTTTCCCAGCAGTTTTTGTCAAATAGTGAATACTTATCCCAAAAGCTGGGGTCTTTGGGTTTATCAAAAACCAAATTGCTATAGTTATTGCCTACTTTGTCTTGGGATTCTATCTTATTCCACTGATCGACTGCTCTATTTCTTAGGCAGTACCAAATGGTTTTGATGACTGCTGCTTTATAATATAGTTTTAGATCTGGTACAGCAAGTCCACCATCGTCAGCCCTTTTTTTCATTAATTCCCTTGAAATTCTTGACCTTTTGTTTTTCCAAATGAACTTTGCTACTATTTTTTCTAGATCTGTAAGATAATTTCTTGGGAGTTTGATTGGTATGGCACTAAATAAGTAAATGAGTTTGGGTAGTATTGTCATTTTTATTATATTCGCTCGTCCTACCCATGAGCATTTTAAGTTTTTCCAATTGACTGGGTCTGATTTGATTTGTGTGGAAAGTGTTTTGTATTTTAGTTCATATAGTTCCTGACTATCCCTTGGCAGATAAATTCCCAAATATTTTATACTATCAACAGTTATTTTGAATGGAATTTCTTTTTGTATCTCTTGCTGCTGAACGTTATTGGTAATATATAAAAATGCCGATGATTTATGTGGATTTATTTTGTATCCTGCAACTTTGCTAAAGTTGTGAATTGTTTCTAGTAGTTTTTTAGTTGAGTCTTTAGGGTTCTCTACGTGTATCATCATGTCATCTGCAAAGAGTGATAATTTGGTTTCTTCACTACCTACTCTGATTCCTTTCATCTCTTTTTCTTCTCTTATTGCTGAAGCTAACATTTCTAATACAATATTAAATAGTAATGGTGACAGTGGGCAGCCTTGTTTCACTCCTGATCTTATTGGGAATGGTTCTAGTTTGACTCCATTACATATGATGCTTGCTGAAGGTTTTAAGTAGATACTACTAATCATTTCAAGGAAAAGCCCATTTATTCCTATACTCTCCAGTGTTTTTAATAGGAATGGGTGTTGGATTTTATCAAAGGCTTTTTCTGCATCTATGGAGATAATCATATGGTTTTTATTAATTTGGTTATTAATATAATTGATTATGCTAATAGTTTTCCTAATATTGAACCAGCCCTGCATTCCTGGTATAAATCCTAGTTGGTCATGATGTATTATCCTGGGGATGACTTTCTGTAATCTTGTTGCTAAAATCTTATTTAAAATTTTTGCATCAATATTCATTAGGGAAATGGGTCTATAGTTTTCTTTCTCAGTTTTCTCCCTACCTGGTTTAGCTATCAGCACCATATCTGTGTCATAGAAGGAATTTGGTAGTACACCTTCTTTCCCTATTTTTTCGAATAGTTTATATAGTATTGGGATTAATT